>QLOK01011525.1:0-66669 GCA_003313805.1 Tricholoma flavovirens
TTTGACTCTCCGACAGAACTCCGCCCGGGAACCGGGCCGCACCACAACGGATGGGAACGAGACTATCGGCTGGAATGTAAGATGCGTTTCCAGCACCCTTATGTAATCTGCTTAGTAAGCGCCAAGACCGGCCAAATGTTGGATCATGAAATTTTTTTGACAACTTTTTTGATGCAAAAAGTGATTATTTGTAGTGGATCTATGTTATACTAAGCTGCCTTGAATATAATCATAGCTAAACACCAGCTAAACATCATATTAGACATTGCTCAGTGCCATCTGCCTTTCATGTGCTTCCACATGTGACTGAAATATCACGTGTTTGTCACGTGATACGGACCAAATGTTGCTAGACAAAATTTCTCAAACTCGGCCATTTAGAGTTGAAAAATAAAATATAAATTTATGACCCTCTCTCCTCAATAGGAACAAGCAATTCTGGAAATATTTTTGCACAATGTTGGCCATTGGGTTCCTCCCTACCTTTCTCTAGGCTCCAATGTCCTAGAAGTGCAATGTTGTGGAAGTAGAGGACACTTGCGTGAGGACAACTTTTTTGCTTACATAAGCAGATGCTGGAAACGGGCGACGCTTATCTTAGTTGGAAAGTACCAAAACCACTGACCATGTGTGCCAGACAATAAACATCTGCCGATAAATAATGTCATAGTCCTGCCTGATACTCGAGCACAAGGACGAAATTGCACATTTACGGTTCACTGCGGCACACACTGGCACACGCCACTTACATGTAGTATACTAGTCTAAAAGGGGTGTTTTGGTATGAGAGTTTCAAGCATGCAGGCATGCTGAATGACACTGCTTATCCGACTACATCGCTGTCATTCAAACGTTCAAGCTGAAGAGAACGCCCACAGGAGCCGATAACAAAACCTAAAGTAGGATTGTGATGCCTGGCGTTCGATATATATATCCTCACGTAGGTTGCGGCTACCACAGATTCAAATAGACTGGATAGACTGGAAAATCATCGTAAATCGGGCCCGACTCGGAGATGGATTGAAAATGACCGATGATTATCACTCGTTTCGGACCATTCAACAACTATGTATCAGATCAGATGGGTCACTCTGGAGATCTGTCCCAACCTAAGTTAACGGTTTTCTTACGTACTCAGAAATGTGGGGTATCCCTAAGGGGCCTAGCCTGGCCTAGCGGGCCCAAAATTAGATCGTGTCTATTTTCTGTATATCTTATCATTTATGGCCCCGTGTTGATGGCGTTGTAGTACATGCACATAAGGGTTTGTTTGCATGACGTGATCGCCAGCGCGTTCCAAGTCAGGTCATATGCGAAGGTGTGGTTAGTTGTTCCTAGTAAGACCTAGAACATATACGAAAGGAGGTATTGAATTTGACTGGTGACCGGGAGCGGTGACCGCTTGTTGTTATTGCATCGGTTCTTGTTTGACGTGGCCCTGTTCTCTGACTTGTCCCATTACGTGACCATCACTAGCCATCACTAGCGGAATTTTGTGTTGCCATGCTTCAAAGGGTGCCAGAGCAGTAGGGGAGATTTCGGGATATTAGTACTTATTACGGAATTTCACCCCTTCTGCTTCTGTACTCATTCCCATCGCCCAGGAGTCCCGGTCATCTCTGCAAGGACTGGGCTTAAAGCTCTGGCAGCGTTGCCCTCCTTTTCACGTCCTGGTAGTTCATCCTCTTCTAGTTCCCTGACATGTGGATCCTCCCGCCCGTTTTCGCGATTTGTGCGATGACTTTGCTCACGAATGCTCAATCGATATCGACGATGCCTCAGCCAGAACAACCTATTCAGACTGGCGCTGTTGGAACATTCAAAATTATCGGGAACAGTCTAGTCAGTGCCCAGCAAGTGAGCAAGGTTCAGTCAGTTCTGCTATTTCCACGCTGATATCTATTTCCTAGCTCTTTCTAGGTAACGAGAAAAACGTTTACATCGTTGATAAGGTCGAGAACAATCCCACAAGGATCAATGGGCACCCAGCATGGGCCTCTGGTACGTCCTACGACGTGCTGATCAAAATCAGTCCCTTTGAATTTGATTACAGAATATACTCTTGACGCCAATATTCAGAGGCCCATGGACGCGCTGACGAATTCATTTTGCGCGGTAAGGGCATTTTTATTGTCGTCAAAGCTTGTGTTGACGCGTTTACAGGGAGGTAATGTCATGGGCAATGGTACCTGGGTAAACATCGGTGGTAACCTAGGTGTTACCTATGGGGGAACTCCGATGGCAACTCAGGATGGCCAGGGACCTTACCAGGACTCTGATGGCCGACGATCGTGAGTCGTACTTGTGCATTGACTTCAAGTTGAAACTGATCTAGTCCGGTGCAGTATCCGGTTAGTTTCTTTCGCATAGATCGTTCAGTCCTGCCTACATGTCGCCCTCAATATGGATTTTCCAGACTGCTAAATCCTTGTAATGACAACAATTGTGATTGGATCCTGTCGCCCACACAGACTGTGCCGCGATGGTACCCCACGTTGTAAGCGCATTTTGAGGTGTTGCTTAGCGCTAGCTCAATGTCATGTCATGACTAGAGAAACGCTAGAAGATGGAACACTCATCGTTGTGAGTCCTTCATATCCCTCTTCCTTTGGTTTGTGAATCTAAAGTCATCGAAGTTAGGTGGATGTAGTTATGGCGGATACGTCAATGATGCCAACCAGAACGAGCCGACTTACGAATTTTTCCCGTCACAAGGGGGCACGATCCCGTCTCCTCTCTTGCAACGAACCCTGCCAGCGAACCTCTATCCCCTCACGTGGCTTCTACCTTCCGGACTACTTTTCATGCAATCTAATTGGCAGACAGTGCTCTTAAATTATCACACACACAAGGAAACACCGCTAGATGACATACCAGATGCAGTTCGGACCTACCCAGCCAGTGCTGGAACGATAATGATGCCTCTTACTCCTGCAAACAACTGGACCGCCACGATCATGTTTTGCGGTGGCTCTAACGTGCAACCGAATCAGTAAGTTTCTGTACGTTTGTGGCGGTACACGTTGTCTATCGCTGGTATAGGTGGCAATCCGCAGGCTTCGACATTCCTACATATCCCGCATCAACTTCTTGTGTCAAGATCACCCCAGACCAATCTTCATCCTATGTTCATGATGACCCACTTCCTGAAGCACGAGCAATGGCCAACTTCATCTCCCTGCCGAATGGAAAGATCCTCTGCTTGAATGGCGCACAGACAGGTGGCGTGATAGTGCATCTCCCCGTTCGCTACCAAGCAATCTCAATCGTTTATATTAGGAACGGCGGGTTATGGCAACGATTCTTGGGCTATTGGTCAATCTTATGCAGATAATCCAGTGTTGACGCCTGTCCTCTACGACCCTAATGCTGCTGCTGGAAGCAGGTGGTCTCGAAGCGAATTCTCCCCCAGCACGGTTCCCAGAATGTATCACTCCTCTGCAACCTTACTTCCGGATGGTAGGCATTATCTCTTTTTATCTTGCATTGTGTGTGCTACAAATAATACCACGTTCCTGTAGGCTCCGTCTTCGTTTCTGGATCTAACCCTAACACAGATTATAATATTGGGGCTGACATAAAGTATAAGACCGAATACCGCACCGAGCAATTCTATCCGTCATACTACAACGAGCGGCGACCTGAGCCTCTCGGTCTTCCTGCACAACTATCCTATGGTGGTCCTTCCTTCGACATCACCCTAGGCTCGGCCGATTTATTCAACAATGTGAACAATGTTAAAAACACCGTTGTCATCATAATCCGCACCGGGTTCTCAACGCATTCCATGGTACCTTTTTTCCTATACGTTCTTTGTCTTCATCTCTCTCTGACGAAACTTGCATTTTAGAACATGGGCCAGCGCTACGTTCAATTAGAGAACACGTACACAGGTTTTAGCAACAACACAGCGGTGTTACATGTTAGTCAAGTACCCCCAAACCCTGCTATCTTAGCACCAGGCCCTGCTCTCATATTTGTGGTCGTCAATGGAGTGCCTTCTGTTGGCCGTCAAGTGATGATTGGGTCAGGCGTGCTTGGCAAGCAAACGACCTTGGCGATTGGTGATCTACCAGCTTCTCAATTTATGAGCAATAATACTGGCCAATCAACACACTCCAATCATTCGGGTTCTGTATCTCGTATTTCTCAGCCTTGGACTCTTTACAGACTCTGGACTATTCCACTAGTGTTTGCCGCCCTTATTTTCGGACGGTGACATGATGAACTGGATGACTCTTGCAAGACTATTTTTTTGGGACACGGATTGTATACCCCATTTATACCTCATTATGTGATAGATTGCATACTATGGACTCGGATTTCGGGTTTGTCAGAACCATTATCGTAGTTTCCTAATCCTAGTCCCTTCCCCGCATTTATATCATACTACGACACGGACAAGCTAATTCTTTATTGTTCCCGTGAAGTAGTGATTCCTGATACAGATGCAATTGAGGACTTTACATAAGTGTTAATCGTCTCGATTTGCGGGAGTGAATTGACCTAAGCGTTGCGCCTGGTAAATTATTGGTACAGTGGACTTGAGTCGGCCACTGACTCCAGTTTGCAACAAGTGATGTCCATATTTGTCAATTCCCCGATAGGTAAGCGGCAACGTTCGTCTACAACAGCAATCACTCCGCCATCCTTGATCGTCAGTTTCGATGCAGCACAGCCAAGCTAGTGGTATAGGATGCCCAGCTTTCAATAGAACCTTCTCGAACGCAGTGACGAGTCCTATGGCAGAACCAGCTATCCCAGCTCCTGCGCAACGGGTGCCAATGCATGTAAAGCGTGTAACCCTGACCTCAAAGAAAAATTGGTGGATGGGTGAGCAAAAGAATTATGACATAAGTCCCGGTGTCCAGTTCTTACTCGCCTGTATCTCCAGTGGAAATGGATGAAGAAGAGCAAAGTAATTCAGTCAACTCATTCACGTCTTCAGAGGAGACTGTCGTGGACTCCTCGTATCATTACAATCATGGTGTGGATACCCAGCATCATCCTGATATCAAACGCCAAGAGTCGCCTTTCCCTCCACCATCTCCAATCTATAACCCTCCGCGCCACCCAACATCGATATTTTCATTCCCTACTCCTACTGCCTACTCTGCTCCGCCGAATCCAACAGCAAGCCTCTCACCTTGTGCGCGGGGTTCTGCTTCTGAGTTATTCAAGTGCGTCGTGAAGAAGCCGGATGTCGTGCAGCTGGAAATAAACGGTGAAATGCACTCGAATGCCTCTGACGTTACAGTCCAATTTCTTGCTGAGCTTCGAGTATATACTACTCTGGCGCGTCACAGAAACATCTGCGCCTTCTTGGGCTCACTGGAGAACGTGGGAATGGTTCTTGAGTATCTGGAGGGACGGACTCTTTATGATGTCGTTATTGCCAGACCAGAGTTGTCCAGGAAACAGAAGATTGATTACCACAATCAACTCCTCGACGGACTTACCCACCTACACTCATATGGGCTAAGTCATGGGGACCTCTCGTTGCTTAATGTCCAGGTGACTACTAGCACCGACACCATCAAGTTGCTTGACTTTGGGCGATCCGTCTCCGCGGACTCTGTCTATACGTCACCAGGCTGCGAACCAGCTGACCAATTCGACGCTAGGTCATCCGCATCTGCACATAGTAAATGGCCATCACTGAAATCTGAACAAATACATCCTGGCACGCGCCCATTTTCCGCACCTGAAATTCTGCGTGGGGAGTGTCAAGACCCGCGATTAGCCGATGCCTATAGCTTTGGGATGATCCTGGTATGTCTGGATCGTTGCGAAAGCGTCGACGTGAAACCCTGGGAACAGAGGAAAGATATTATCCCGGAGGATCTCTTTAATGGATGCGTGCTTTTTGAAGCTCGGGCGAGGGAGTATTTGAAGAAATGGAGTGAAGGGAGAAGAAGGTTGCGGAAAGAGGACATGATTGAATCTGACATGGAGGGAATTAATCGAACACATCCACTCATCGAGAGATGACGACTCCCCGACAGCATACAACCCCTCATCGATGATTATGATAACAGAACATGCACGACATGATTGATACCCGAGCCTTCACTCATCAGATTACATATATGTCCATTGGAGTCGGGAGTTGGAGAACATCTCTGTATGTCAGCCGCGGCAGCTGTACTCACGACCCTCTCACAGTCATATCTGGAATATATAACCGTCCTTGGTCTTCTCAACGTTTGTGATGTACCTCTACACCTTCCGGACTCAACTTATTGATCACTACATGCAATACAGCCATACCATCATCATTCACCATCTCCTGTGAACGTATATCGGTGATACGCGGTCACGGAGTCGAAAAGGAAATTTCGGGCCCAGCAGTATCGTGAACTAGGCCGAAAGCTCTTGGTGAACCCCCCAGAACACGATGCACTCACTTGTATTAGCTACCTTTTCCGCTACCCAGTATGACCCAGTATCCACTCCGCCCCCATCGACTTCCTCGTTGTCTCCTTCTGCTACAATCCCTGCCGCAGCTCATCCTACTGCTGTGGCCCTCGCAAATAGACCTGGATATATCTGCCGTGGCGACAAGGCATCTGACGCTGGCTACCACATTAAAGATTGACGTTGCCTTTAACGGCACTTTGGTCATTTTCCTCTGGTCGTTAGAATGAAGTGCCCGTGGCCACAAAATACTGACTATCCTAAATGTTGTAGTTCACGCAATGGTTTTGACGCAGTTGTTATTTGCGAGCCCTTGCACATGTCTCACGTCATCGGGGCGGGCTCTGCGCCTGGTCAAACAGATGGGTCGCAGTTCACCAATATCACGGAGATGCTATTCGTACGTCTTCACCCACATGTAGCTTCCATCGAAACTTTAATTAAGTTCCCATAGTATACGCGCAAGGTTGGTCGCTAAAGTAATAGGTGTCAATGAAATGATTGCAGATCTCATCCATATCATTCTAACGGAGCTCCATATCCTGACAATAACCTGTCACTGGAGAAGTAGGAGCTGTTACCACTGCCCCGCCTACGTGACAAGTCAGTAGTTCTGTCACTGGTGATCAGCTTTCTGCTGGTGCCGCACTCCCTTTTATGGAGATTATTCTCCATCATCTTGATTTAGTAGCCTCCAGATGTTCGCGAGAGAATATTAATGGCGCTTCAACAACCTGCGGGACAGCCGACTTTGTCCTCTGCAAAGTTGATCAGACAGAGCCCAGGAACTGTACTTAACTAGCCGATTGCCACTTTAAGTGAATGCTGTTACCTCGCTGCAACTGCTGTGTCTTCACACATTGCTATCAGTGAAACCATTGCAACAGAACCACGCCATATCCCCATTAGCCTCGACACGGAAGAATCCGCGTTTCAAACACTTCGAATCAATCCACCCGGGCCATACTTACACAACCGCTCAAGCTATCAACTTCACCCGTCAGAGGAGGACCGATTTGGAACTTAGCGGTCTAGTCCTATAAGTATTTCTGCCAAGGGGCTCCAGCAACGAACTGTGACCGCCGCTGGCACTGGTTGACGTTTTTGACTGTTTACAGTTGACAGCGTCTGATCCATCGCTCCCGGGGAATCTGCAATGACGTATTTCTTCAGGGGTAAAGCAACACAGGTCCCGAGGTAGGACGGTTAAATATAGAACATCGGGTAGAGAAGATGAAATTAGCGCGCGCTCGGGTTTTGAAATGGGCCGTTCCGTTTCCAGGTGGCTGCCGCGAACTTGCTTGAAGTTCAGGTTCGTAGAGTTGTTTATACACGACCTGCACTGTGCGTTGAGGTATACAATATGAAATATAGTGACACTCACTGACTCATGGCCGTCTTGGCAGTCCGAGCCAAATCATCGGACACGGTCGACAGGGACTTACGCGGAAGCTTGGTCACTAGATCCGTAAAAATGGAGGTAAGTGTCATGAGGATTCCCTAATGCAGCAACACGACCTTTGGAGGGTATTTACTGGTATTTAATCATCGTGCGATGGATTTTTTTTTTTTTCAAAAAAAGAATTCAGACGAAGAATCTCGGTCGATCCTCGGAGTGGTGTCGCGTTGTTGTCATTTGATTCTCGTGACATAGTCGTTGGTTTTCTGAGGCTCAAATGGAAACGAGGTATAGGCTGAGCGCTGTGGTATTGGGTCTACGTAGCGGTGAGGACGGAAAGATAGACAGCGCCGCGTGAAAAACTCTTGCGTCATCTGGGTGATAATCACCGTCAAGCATTTTGCAATGATCGAGTACGCAGGGGTATAAATAAGTTGTCTCTATGGGACTCGATTAGGCTATGACATAGGAATGAGGACGTCGTCTGATCAGCATGTTGGGACTGAGTGATGCCACGAGGGGGAGATGAGTAGATTTGGAAGGCGGGGAATATCCAGCGTTCATGGGTTGTCACTTGATGTTGTGATGGGAGTGGAGAAGGGTGGAGCTGTGTGTGTGAAACGTGTTATGTCATAAGCTAGCAGTGACTCGTATACTTTTGTAGAGAATTGGTTTGAAGGAAAGTCTCGACTTGAATATAAAAGCAATTAAAAATAAAATAAATAAATAGTAATAGCCAGTGCCAAGTAGCAAGCACAACCACCAAAAGCTTGAATATCTTTGGACGATCATGACGTCATTGGCTAGTTTTATTTTTAATTCTAGTTTTATTCCTGCGCCACAATTATCTGGCAATGGACCATCACGATATGGCACTTCCTTCTCCTCGTCGTCCCACAAAGCTTCACAAACGCTCCTTGTCCTCTCCGGTCGATCCTACTAAATTGAACCATCCTCCTCCCCCCTCCTCACTCCGTCGTCGTCTCGCACACCGAAGCTCTGGCAGCTCTCAACATCACCAGGCTCAACAGCAACAGCTAGACCATCACAAAAAAATGGATCCCGGACCTCTCGCAATCCCCCCCTTGCCTGCTTCCTCAGACCTGCCCGTGGACAAGGAGTTGCTGAGGCGTTGGTTGACAAGGGAAAGTCCACATGGTAAGTCTCATTAAATTCTACCTGGGTTGGGGGCTATCCATCTCTTTCAATTCGCGAATTCTGCCCATCGTTCCGGTTTAGGCTTTTCAGGTCCTATGCCCTTTCCCGCCCCCTTTTTATCCTGCATACAGGATATCAGAATCAATTGGCCAATGTCGTGAGATAATCGTTTGTTACTTTTATGAGATCACCAACTGGATTTGATATTTTGACTTGAACTGATCCTGTTGTTGGGAATGAATTTCATAACAGCATGGTATATCGGATATAAATGGCCGCCCGGAGTTATAGCATGAGGCTCGTGGATTCATATTCAGGAACCTGATATTTCTTGGCTATTTTCGTTTTCGTTTTGATTTTTGTTCGACTCACTAATTTACCTTTTTCCCGGGCCCTCCCATCATCTACAGGCACTCCTCAACGTCATCCGTCTCATCCGAAACGACACGCGTCGTTTGAATCTGCCAGAGAGATTCCGTTGCCCTCACCATCCCTCTCGTTGTCTTCACCCGGAATCGCATCTTCCTCCTTATTTTCTAACATTTCTTCCGAACTAACCCCTTCTGCGAATCCATCTTCCGGTTACTTTCCGACGATTTCCTCTCAAACAAAACCTGACTCGTCATCTTCATCCTCGTCGCCGTCGTCTAACCCGTCCAGCCGTGCCTCATTCCAAGAAACCCACACCTCTTCAAGCGGACACTATTCCGTCTTTGAAGGCGAAGAACTCCAAGGGCACGACTATGATCGTGGGCACTCAGATTTATCTGATTGGACTAACCAGACCTCACCATCACCTCCCCTGGTCATGTGTGATACCAAGCAACATCCAGACCAGCAATCTCCCCCATCTGTCCCAAGCTCCGACCGATCTGTATCACCGTTCCAGACCACAGATGCTACTTCCGTTTTGGGATCAAGCACTATGACGCAATTAAAACAGGCTTCGAACACGCTAGAGGGCAGCCATACACACGCAACTACCAAAGACCCAGGGACGCGTGCAACTGCTGCGTCTATATTTCCCTTTTCTCGTCCGTATTCCCTACCAGACGGACATTCACAGTCATCCCAATCTTACGATATCACTCGTAATACTGCTAGAACGGACACAAGCAACGTATCAGATACAAACCAGTCGGGCGTTTGTACTTCGGCTATGAAAGTACCACCAGCACCGGATAGGAGTTCATCTACGAGCTTGCCGCTACCCTCCCAGATACCGTTCCATATCCTTCCGACAAGGGAACGTGCAATGGCAGGTGTTACTGGCTTTCCGGACCCTTCGGATGGTGTGGAGACCTCTGGATATGCTTCAAATTTAAGTGAAGCTGAAGATGCGGACCCATCCCGGCCCGATTTCCGGCACCAGCATACTCATCGTCAGAACAACTACCCGTACAAGCATAACAAGTCACATTCGAACATAACATCTTTGCCAGGAGGCAATAACCTGCACTCAGCGGAGAGCGATGTCGAAAGTTTGCCGCCACCCCCCGTTTCCGGTTCGTCCCTTAGGCAGGGTGCCGTTGCCAGTGGAGATAGGCTCGCGGGACAGTATATTCAGAGCCGAGTACCCCCAAGCGCACAACAGTACTCGCATATCCAGTCCCCATCCCAGCTTCCGAGCCAGTCCCCCTTACAAACGCACCCACAACGACTTCCCCCTGCACCGCAACAACGTTCTCCATCGCCCTTCCGTGCTCCACAACCACGTCCAGAAGCTGCCTCGCAGCCTTCCAGCACTGCACCAGTCGCCTATTCGGCGATGGCGATGGCGACGGCCTCGTATCCTGCCCCCGATCCCCCCGTAATTTTGGGACCTACTGACGATATACCGAACAGGGCATACGAGCCTTTCCTCAGCCACGAGCCGCCACCTGCGGATAGCTGGATTGAAGTGGAGACGACGGCTGGAGAATATAGGCTGACCGTCAGGCTTCCTGGTTTTAGGCGGGATGGCATTATGCTTGCCACAAAGAGAAGAAGGATATTACACGTTGTTGCTGATAGTTGGGAGAATGGAGGTGGTGAGTTTTTTTTTCTCAAGTGGTTTTATTTTATGGTGTGGAAGGCTGGTAAAAATACCGATATAGTAGCACCGTCCTCCTATTCTCCCGTTTTGAACGTCGCCTGATCTAACCTTGCATCCTACCTTCAGGCCATTTCGAGCGCCGGATCTCATTCGGATATGACGCTGACCTGGTGCAAGTTCGTGCAGAATTCGACGGGGAGATGTTAAGGATCAGTATCCCTCGACGACTGCCGCCTATGAATGTTTGGCAATCTGTGAGGCCTGGGCCGATCGGACGGTCTCCATGAAGGATGGTCAAGGGGCGGGAGGTGTGGGCGCGGGGGCATAACTCCTCGCCGAGTCCTCCATCATCCCCTTGCTTTCGCATCCGTGACTAGATGACTGCGTTTTGGCTCCGGGCCATTTTCTTTCGTCGTATGGATGTCGCATTAGATGGGTAAAGCACCCACTCTGATTCGTCTCCATTGAAGTTTGGCCGCTGCCGATCTAGAACTGCTATCTCCTTAACATTCCCACATCAACCAAAAGAAGCCTACTGTGGTATGTGTTGTACAACCCTTGTATATAGTATTCTCCCTCCCACTTTATCATGTCGTTGCCGATTGAACACTCCTCCCTCTCATCCCATATCTAGGTTACCAATTTTACCATGTATATTCATTAATCATTACTCGAGCACTAACACCAGCACCCATCCTCATCCACGTCCGCCCTCACCCCGAAGCATACCTGGAAGTCGTTATTTTTTATTTCCAGTCTTCGTATGCGTATTTCCCCTCATCTAGTCCAAATATTTATGTTTGTGCTCGCGATCGCCGATACGGGTTTCATTAGTCGTTTACAGTCTCAATCTTTACTTTACTTTGCCTGTTCCAGTTTTCATGTATGTCTACGACCTACAACAATGGATAGACTAATTATAAATTGCAATTCTGTAGAGGTTACTTGAAGTTGCCAAACTGTGGTGACGTGGGCAACGTGCGCTATAGTAGCTCAGGCTAACGATTGCATCCCACTAGCATCAGCTCGCCTCTTGCTACCACATTGGAATGGCTCTGCGGTCACTGGCATGTTGTAAGGCTAGCGCGCTTGCCGTACCATGCTTGGTCGCATACCTAGACCGACTGTTCGCGTTGTGCGTGCTCTGGGGTGCACGTTGACCTTACGCCGGGTTGGCAGCTGCGGGACTTTCACAACTAGCAGTTTTGTGCGACATTGATTTAAAGACATTCACGCCAGTGCAAGAGTCATCGCCGAGCGTGTATCACATCAAGCGCCGCTAGCCGCTCTCGCCATCCATGATCAAAAGAGGGGGCCTCCTTCGATAGAAGCATGTTTTAGGTACATTCCCTGACTCTGTTCTCTATATTAACCACTCTACCACGATGTCATGTGCTGGGTATGGTGAGCATTAGAGTTTAGCTCGTGCAAACTCCAAGTCGCGGTACTTGTAGTATAGCTGAAGGGATTCCGGGTTTGCAACAGTTGCACTGGGCTGCACATTGACACCAGAAACAATTTGCTTAACAGCTATCTCGATCTTCTTGCCATTGACAGTATACTGATCAATGCTATGGTTAAACCATATATGGTTGGATCAAGTAATGAAATCCGCACGAACCGGGATTTCCTGGACCTCGAAGATGAGCGAGGGAACATGTCTAGCACTGAGCCCTTTGCGGATCGCGCTCCTTATTTCGACTTCCAGGGCGGGAGTAAATTGGTGGCCAGTGCGCATCTTGACGAACAAAAGCACGCGCTCATCTGAATCCTGTGGTCGGCGTTGGCCGACACAAATTGAGTCGTCCAAAATCTCAGAAAATTTCTCAAGGACTGAGTATATCTCCCCTGAACCAAATCGAACGCCACTCGGATTTAGAACACCATCACTAGAAATTCAAAAGACGAATATCAGCCAACATGTTGTGCTGAAGTATAGGGTGAAACATATTCCGCAGAATGTATAGAGCACTAACCTACGACCCAGAATCATTAAACCTTTTGTGGCAGGATTTAATACAATGAAGTCGCCCTGTCGCCAGACGCCTGATGTAAAAATGAACACCATAAAATCACGTTAATAGAATAGAAGAATACCAGGGTACATGCTAAAGTACGCATCACGGAATTTCTTCCCAGAGGGATCACCCCAGAAGCACACTGGCAAAGAAGGATGGGGTCTAGTGCATACTAGCTCGCCGGGTTGACCTGTGTGTTCAATGTTATTTCCAGAGGGATCAAATATTTCCGCTTTCATTCCCAGCGATTTCGTTTGAATTTCTAAAGGACGATGTTATAAAATCTGGATAACTCTGACAATTGCTACGTTGATCGATACCTCCCGCATAGACCGGTAGAGCTGGTGTGCCCGTGACAACTAGTATCAGTCTTGAGTGAGTTGTACGAATCAAGCATATCCGCGATGGATACTGACAAGATGTGCATACATCAGTTCCCCCACTTGCGGATACTATCTGTACATGTCCTCCAAATGCTTGCTGGGTCCATTGAAACATGGGTGGCGTCAAAACAGCCCCAGTGACCATAACTGTGCGAAGGTCCTCGAATTGACCGATGTCCACCACTACATTCCTCGACTGTTAGGAGCTTGACACAATGGAGGGACGGCTGTAGTTACATGGTTTAATCCCTTTACCTAGAACTTCACCTAAGAATCGAGGACTTGTTCCAAGTACTGTAACACTGTGAGGAGTGAATGACACGAGAAAGTAGGTAGAAAGGATAATTTCATACCCTTGGTCATTCACAAATTTTAAATATGTTTGTAGGTCAGGATAAAATGGAGATCCATCGTATAGAACAATACGCGATCCGCAGGCAAGACCCATGATCTGAATATTCCACATCATCCAAGCAGTCTGGCAAATATGAAGTTAAAAGTTGTTACGTCAAGTGACAGGTTGCCGAAAGACAACTTACGGTCGTATATTGAAAGTATGTATCGTGGTCAGACAATTCAAACACAAGTCTGCCTTCTTTCTTTGATTGTAATAGCACGCCCTAAAGCAGTCTTAATAACGCCGCCTGTAATAGAGGCAGACAAATCGCCTACGCCGGCGGAATGGACTATACACTTTGGTTTTCCTGTAGTCCCTGAGCTATAGAGTATGAACACCGGGTGATCGAAGGGAAGTTGTGCAAATGTAAGTTGACGATTATCTCCTGTATCTAGAAAGGCTGATAGGCTGATGCTAATGTGGTGAGTTAGTATGAAGCACTGTTTCGCACATTTCAAATACATAACAAACCTCTGTGGAATATCTTGAGGAATGTCTTTCCCCGTCGTCATACTTGGAAGGAGAACAGCTCGGTATAAACCTTTATCAATGAGGTCTCGAACAATAACCAAGGTTTTCTCCAGTAGGTTGATCGTCTTGCCAGCATAGGTGACTTCTGTTTCCGCGAAAACAAATTTTGGGCGAATCTGACAATACCTGTCAAGGATTCCCTGACGTACGTGTGAGGCTTTTACCGGCATGCAAAATAATTATATCCCAACCTCTGTTCCCATGTCTGTGGCAGTACTGGAGAATATCCCGCCTATGCTGATGGTAGCGAGTGCGATAACGACGGCATTTGTCGAGTTGGTCACAATTGCTGGATCCGGGTGAAATTTAACATCCTCATCCATCATACAAGAACCAACCTGCAACCCGGTCCCCCGGTTGTAATCCGTTAACCCGCAATGCAGCGGCCATTCTTCTGACAAGTTGACGAAGCTGTCTAAAAGTGTAGTTGGTTACGGCACCAGACTCTCCCCCTGCAGTGATTGCTATGGCATCGTCATTCCGGTACAATAGATTTTCTGTGTAGTTCAGCCTTGCGCCAGGGAACCATACAGGCACCTCTTTCACTCGGCCATCCACGAGGATCTAAGTTTGCATGTCGTGTACTAAAAGAAAACAACAGGATACACAGTCCGAGTCATACCTGCTTTGGATTAGGTGGTACATGACAAATAATACCAAGGAACTCCCATAGGTCGAGCCAGAATGTGTAATTCTCCACGGAGTACTTGTGAAGGTCGTGATAGTCCGCTGCCTTGCATTAACGAATGGTTGCACTAGACTCGATTCCCACTCACACAATTTTATTCCATGTTTACGGTTAATCATTCGTCGCAGGATCTCAACCTGGGTATGAGAGGGATGATCATGCTTCCAGAGGAGACGGGATAGAGCGAACTGGGTAGTCATGGCAGGGACTCGGACTCCCTAATGGGTAAGTATACAAAGCAAGGACGTAATTTCAATTCATGCTCCCCCAGGTACTTACATAAAAAGTCAAGAGGTCATACTATGTACACGTCACGGTTATTGACTCGGACGAGCGGAAGTTACACGTATCCAGCCCGATACTAAATTTAAGTTACTTCATAGTACCCACTACATGTATAGAATCGGGTGGTTGGCGTGAAGGGGTGAAGTAGGTTCAGTGCTCATCGTGGGCCATGATGCATAACATAAGAGGCATCATTTTGGTGATCCCAGGACTCGATCCTCACCTTCCCCTGTTCTTGGCTGAAAAATGGGGAATTGGCAGAGAAAGTACAGTGAGGAAGAGAGTTCCAGGACAAAAAATGCTGGTGACAAAGGTGGGTGGCAAGTGAAGCTTTGAAGGCCGACGTCAAGTAGTAGCGACTACTCACGTCGCTTTTAGAAAGCCTTCCTTTTCGAAAGTCAACAATCAATTGAAGTAAATGCACAACGTTATGAGAAGCATGCTTACGAGACTGCAAGCACTCTGCTCCGGTTCAAACGTCCGATACACACACCCGTCACAATTCACGAAACTTCTTCCATGTCTTCGTCGTCGTCGTCTTCGTCTTCGTCGACTTCGTCCATTTTAATATCGCCCGATACCATCATGATATCACTCGGACCAGCAACATCCTCTCCCTTCATCTAGACGGCGAGGATAAGCCAATTCCGCCGAAGCAATAAGGTAGAGAAAATACTTACCCCTTCTCCTTTGAAATTGTCTTTCAACTCCCATAGACCATTATATTCACCACTTCGATGCAGGAACGCAACCTCCGACAACACCTCCTTCAGATAGACCTCAGGCTGCTGCGTGCGTTCTCGTAACGCACGTATGCCCCATCGAGGCGGATCGCGGAACAACGAAAACAGCTGATCGAGCAACTGATTGCGCGGCATACGAGCCATGCGCTCGAACTGGCCTTTTGCGTGTTTCGGCTTTGTTTTCTACCAGGTAATTTCCTCGATGCATGCAAATGAAAAAAAAGGAAACGATAGACAACGCACAATCAGATCCCCAAATGCACCAGTAGCACCCACACCCACACCGCTGCTAAGTCTGTTGACGCCGCCTCGGCCACCAGGAATACCCGCATCATCAATCATTCTAATCTGCCTTACAGGGGTGTTGTATTTCTTATGCCGCTCCCTCATCTGCTTGCGGTAGCTCGTGCTGAATGCTGGTCGCAGGTTGCACTCATGTTTTATTCGACCAGTCAAGATCGTTGTTCGCGCCCTTGTGTTGGGTGTCGCTGCAGCAGCGGTCATTGAAATACTGAGCGATGGGTCCTTTGGACGCTCAGCGACAACTATCTGGTTGTCCACAGAATCATTGACCATTTCGAGCTCGTATGCATCTGGTTCCGAGCTAGAAACAGGGTATACTGTTGTGTTTAGGAACACGGGACGGTTAGATCGTTGAATGGGTTGTGCACTATCCGGGTCTGCTGGGTCTCGGTTCGGGGGTAGGAATAGCACAATGCGCGGCTTCTTGCTGACGGGGTTCAGATCATTGTTGTAAACACGGATACTAGCGAGGTGTACATCTTCCGCGTCGATAGAAGCCCAGCGCTCCATGAGAAATTTTGGGACCTGGTTAATAGGTGTTGAAGTGGCATGGTTAAGAATCGAACATGACATACTTTCACTAGCCATACACGGCCATTCCCTTGGTCCAGCATCAGGTGCTCGTCAGGATCTGGCTGTGAATCGTCCTCCTCCGGATTTTCCGCGTCAAAAGGTTTCTTCTCGTCGTCAATAGGACCGTCCATTTCTCCAGAACGAAATAATGAATTCCAGCAAAGATAGTATCACACAGTCTTAGAGTTGTTGGAGGCGTATCCGTCGATAAGCTGCTTACAGCAGGAGTCAATTGAGAGTTTATGTAGAGTTGTTTGTCGACCCCAGGAAGAAACAACTTGCACTCCCTGAGCTTGACTCAATCTTTTCAAATTAATGCAAAATGGATAATGATATCTATAATCTATTTGATGAGTAGTGTGTGTGGATACTGCCGCATGACTGTACAGGCATCCCATCTACGTAGCATGTCAAAGGACACGATGACGTAGACGAGACCATATAGTAAAGGACTGGAGCAGTGGAAAAGTAGAGTGAGCCGATTATGCAGGGATATCTTATCGTAAATCCGCTAGAAAATACTTTTATGCCGTCTGCGAGAAAAGAATAGGATTAGTGGGGTGAAGAGTTGGAATGAGAAGCCAGCATACCGATTCCTTGAGCCAGGTGATAAGGTCGTTCCTGTCCTTGTCCTTCTTCAAGCCGGCGAATGCCATCTTGGTGCCGGGGATGTACTGCACAGAGTTGGATGTAAGTCAGCACACTGTTTTGGTCTTAAGATGTCGGAACAGTAAACCCGCACTTTTTTGGGGTTTTCAAGATAGTCAAAGAGAGAGTTCTCTTCCCAGACAATTCCTTTGCTGACATTAGCGGCGGTATATGAAAAGCCCTCGGCCTGGCCGGTCTTTCTTCCGAAGAGGCTGTAAACCGACATTGTGTGAATAGGGCAATCCGATAAGATGTTGCGGTTGGATCATCATACCCATGCAAGTTGGGGCCGACTTTGTGGGGTCCGCCAGCTTCAACGGTATGACATTGGGCACAGCGAGTCTTGAAAAGAGATGCGCCCTTAGCAGCGTCACCTGTAGCACATTCAGCGTCAGCTAGACATGTTCACAACTAAGCGCTCACCAGCAGAGAAAGGCATTATCTAGTAGTATAAAGATAGTGAAGGAGAAATTATTTGAGAAGCTCAGGCTGGTATGATGATGCGCTGGAAAGAAATATTTAAATTTCATTGGCAAGTAATCATGTGACCTCCCGGTTCACTCCGCTGCCTCCCATGACAACTTTCCGATATGAGTAATATGCCAGCCTCACTAAGTCTTGGTCAAACATTTTCTCCTAGTTAAACAGACTCAGACCCCAACGATTAAAACACACGTAAACATTTATGGTGATACAAGAAACAAGAGAGGGCTTATAAGTAACGCGTATACCCAAAATGTGTCCGTGTTTAAGTCACTGCAAGTATAGCCCAGTCCATCCCCTGGATTGGATATATATCGTATCCACACCGTCTTTGTCTCCCGCCCAGTGGGTCCATTTTGACTGACCATCATTGTCCGAGTCGGGTTCCTCGGTTTTGGGTAATGGCTGAACTCCGGTAGCAGTAAAGGAACGAGAATCCAACTGAATTCGACCATTGAATTCGGCCTCGCGATAGGTGAGATACATGTCGGCATTCCTCGACGACATATGTGTATTCTTTATCGGTCGTTTGAAGGCTTTCGGGGTAATATAGAAAACATCTGTCCGGCCTGCACCAGTGGTTGTTCTGAAGGAAGCAGGTTCTGGAACCGTTGGATTCACAGGCGCAGTAGGGTGTGCCTTGACATTAGCAATTCCGTCACCCCGTTGCGTTGTGATCGTGGTTTCGTTAACAACTGCTACATCTCCCACTATCCAGCCCCGATACACCTCAAGCGCGAGTCGAGAAGCACGGATACTTTGCTGAGGAAGGACCATGCTCAAGCTTGTGTCCATGGCAAACATGATGACGGACAAACTATCAAGCTCGATATTGGTGTCTGGGTCGAACTGAAGGTGCATAGGCGTGTGGGATGCAATGTAAAGGTGTCTCAAACTTGGTGGCACATGCATCTTGATTTCGTAGCGCATGCATGATGAGGATAAGGAGGCTACGCGAGGCGTAGTAATGAGGAGACGGCTCTTCAAAATAGTGCCGTTCTCATCCGTGTCTGGATAGCGTATGGAAACATTCTGAAGCAAGGCTGGGTCGTTCGAACGAAGGGTCATCTCGTACTTGATTTCCTCGGATTCCGAAGCTCCCTGAGTGACGATAAAGGTTCCTACCGCACTTCCCCTGATATCAAATGAATGATCAAACGTCTGGGGGCCCATAACTGCCGAAAAGACAGTTTTGGAGGAGTTGTAAATATGCGGAGCATCGAGACATCCGAGGGAAGTACTGAACACAGGCATAGTTTCAAGCCCCGTTGGCGCAGGCTGGGCATGTACATCAATGGGTGGGAACGAAATAGAATCAATGAACGCACCGATACGGCCCAAATAATGAGTTTACATGTGTACCAGATGGTCATACCACCTACGACAATACCGAGAGCTTTACAGAAGAGTAAACAACTATTGAGGGCAGAATAGTTGTTACTTTTAACGGAGGCCATCTCCCAGTATGCCATGCACGTACTTCACGCCACAACAAATGGAGGAATCCTTGCGTTTCCTCTTGAGCTTCCCTGCTGGTGCTGGTAATCCCGTATCCAAAAGGGTGATTCTCGATTCTTCGTCTTCATCTCGGTAAGACGGCGGGTCCGCCAGATCCCTGCCTTCACCCTCCGTCGAAACCCGTGTATCTAGTTATTGTCAGCGAATGTACAGTCGAGGCCTAGGATAGCACAACTTACAATCATCGAAATTGAGTTTGAGTTTGAGGGCAGTCATTAGAAGACCGACCATACCAAAAAGAGAGAGACCAAAGTTGGATTTCCGTTGATTTGACATGGGTTGTGACTGAGAAAAGATGTCGGCAGGGAGGTTTAAAACTATAGCGTCCACCCAGGCCCGCCCTATAATACACAAAATAGTACTAAGTGACTATTCTCGCGCTACTCACGGAATTGTAACATCATGATAGGGGTTATTTATATGTTCTGTGAACAACACGATGCATATCATCGATAGATTACCTAGGATGTTTTCTACCTGAAGGCCTTTGGCACTTATTCCAGCTGTAACACTAATTTAAAAAATTTCTCCTTACTGTGCCCATTGTTAACCCTCGCACAATTGGAATAGCATACACACCACCGAGTAAAAACCCGAACAGGAATTATTACGGTAGCAGCGCACAGCCCCAGGCCAACAACTGAAAATGACATTGACATTTGTGTCAAATTTTCGTCAACGACAGACAAATTTCAAGCGTGTATCGGGCTACCGACAATTGGATGGCGATACAAACCAGCCACGACAAGTTTTGTGCCCCGAGCCAAAGAATAAGTAGCTGTGCTGTCCAAGCGCTTATCGACTCAGAGTAGGCAGAAACGTGGGCCGTCCGAGTCAATGAGAATGAGAGGCCACTGAAAGTTGAAAAGTTTCATTACGGGTATAAAACCGTTGTATGGCACGTCCACTACTTTCCGTCGGCCTCCAACGTGTGAAAAGTTAGTGGATCACGAATTTAGGGGCTAGTTGAAAATAAAACACATCACCACCAAGATGACCACGTATGTCGGTGAAGTGGAACCACGAGGTCGTGTGACAGCGACATGAGTCGGCGCTGGATCCTGTCCCGCTCCCATGAACTTCATGAGGAGACATCTCCCAAAAGGTCAAGACAAACTACAAGGTCACGGCCCTCTAACACTCGCTTCGCGCTTAAAGATTCACGTCAAAAGTATTTCGACACCGCACCATATAAATCAGACACGAAGCTGAACTTGGAATAAGAACTATGAAGGCATCTCGAACTGTTTCCCGGAGCATTAGTGCACTGGAAGCTTCCAGCCTCTTGCATTTCATGTATAGAAGACCAAGCCAGCAGGTGCTTTGGAGAGTTGTGTTTGATTCGAGGGCTAACCCCGCAGTCGGAAATCTGTCCAATAGTGCAAGCACAGTGGTCACAAATGAATCCCAAGTTAGCCGAGGTGGAGCGGAAACTACCCTCAAAACGAGTACTCAAAACAGATCAGAATCAAGAATCGAACTTGTCAGGGCACGTGCCAGTGGTGCTGCAGGTGGCCTGTCTTATAGCCTTGGCTCGCTTCAACCACCATCCCCTCCAAGTTTTCCTTCATTTCGTGTACATCGTTCCGCCTTCATCTGTATATAGCGCCCTCCAACCCAGCCACTAATCTACCATGGCACAGTCTGCCGTTTCCAGTCCACCATCGTCACAGTATGTGCCGACTGATCAGAAGTCCGCTGTCAATGGTCACCTCCCCAACGGAGACATTTCAAGTAGAAGTACACAAGGAATACAAATTGTCGATAATGAGAAACGATTCACGTGGGCGTTTTGTACACGAACTGTACAGCTGTTTCTCATGCGTCACGTCTTGCAGGTCAGGCCTAAGTACTCAGATCGAGCAGTGGGGATTGCGGGATGCCGGTTTCGACTATAATGTTGTGGCTGTCTTTGGTTCTCAGTCTACCGGCAAGAGTATGTATTTTCAACCAATATAGTTCATCGTAGTTTTGACTGATATTGTTGCGTCATAGGCACCCTACTCAACAGACTCTTTGGAACGACTTTCGATGTTATGGACGAAGCAAGGCGACAGCAGACTACAAAAGGTTGGCTTGCTTACAGCCACTTGAGAATCATGTAACATGAAGAAACAGGAATCTGGATGTGTCGGGGTAAGAATATGAATGTTATGGTCATGGATGTTGAAGGGACAGACGGTCGAGAACGAGGGGAAGATCAGGTGCTCATGGACTTCTGTGCAGGATGCACTTATCTGACGTGTATTCAGGACTTCGAACGCAAATCCGCCCTGTTTTCCCTAGCGTCCTCGGAAATTCTCATCGTGAATCTCTGGGAACATCAAGTCGGTCTATATCAGGGTGCGAACATGGGACTTCTCAAGACAGTCTTTGAAGTAAATCTGGGGTTATTTGGCAAGAAATATCAAGAAGGGTAGCTACAGTTTATTTCCGTCCTTTCGCCTGCTCACTACCTGTGCAGAACCCAAGGCCGCACACTCTTACTCTTCGTCATTCGAGACCATATACAAACCCCTCTACCCAATCTTCAAGCGACTCTGACAGCTGATCTTGCTCGTATTTGGGACAGCCTAGCCAAACCCGCTGAACTCAAGGATCGTCAATTATCGGATTATTTCGACCTGGCATTTACCGCTCTCCCGCATAAGATCCTTGCCGAGGATAAATTTGAAGCAGAAGTTGCAAACCTCCGTACCCGATTTGTCAACAAGACGGATGAGAATTATCTTTTCAAGCCAGCTTATCACAAGCGGATTCCTGCTGATGGTGTCGCATTCTACATGGAAGGCATTTGGGTGAGTAGATAGGTATTCGTTAGTTAAATCTTGCCATTGCTCAATATGTCACTTCTCAGGAACAAGTGCAAACGAACAAAGATCTTGATTTGCCTACTCAACAAGAGTTGCTGGCTCAGTTTCGCTGTGACGAAATTTCAGCGGTTGCGTTGTCCGAATTCAACGAACAAGCCAAGTCACAACGACGGCCTGTGGAGTCTGGACAGGTGGTTCATGGTTTGGGTTCTCTGATGAGAAATTGGAGAACAGATGCCCTCAGTGAGTCCTCTGCTCATCGAATACGGCATCCAATATCTGTAACATCGCTCCTTGGATGTTAGCTCGCTACGACCGCGACGCTTCACGTTATCACAAAGGCGTATATACTCGCAAACGCGCCGACCTCATCGCAGCATTGGATTCCGCTCTTTCTACTCTGTTCCTTGGACAACTTAAAAATTTGCATAAATCATGTCTCGTCACCTTCAAATCTGAGTTGCTTAACGGTCTTCGTGGGGAGACGTATGATTTCGCTGATGTAGTATCGAAGGCTCGTGAACGATGCCTGGAAACATTCTCTGAGGGAGCCAAGGAGGCGTTGGTGGAAAACACAGACTGGGTGTGGACTGATGAATTTGAGCTGTTGAAGGAGGAGGTGCAGAGCGTTGCTGATCAGTGTAGGAAGGATGAGACGAAAAAAATGCTCAACCTTATCGAGGTATTTTTCTGGCAACCCGCTGTCTAGTTGGCTCGTCTGATCTTGCGACTAGCGAAATTTCAAGAAACATATATCGGAACCTGTGGAATTGGCTCTTAACAAAGCTTCTCCCGAGATGTGGGATAATGTTCTACGACTCTTCAAGGATGCAATTCTCAAAGCAGAGACAACCTATTTGTCGAAGGCTAAAAGTGGGTCCTGAAGTTCGGAACGGATTCGATGACATCTTATACACCACAGGCTTCAACTGTACCGAAGAGGAGAATGTTTCGTCGTTGAGTGCCCTGAGGAAGCGCACTTGGCTTGCGTTGCGCGCCAAGATTGAAGAACAGACAGCGGATCCCGTCATCCTTGCGAAATTACGAAGTCATTTCGAAGAGCGCTTTCGTTACGATGACCATGGAATACCACGGGTATGGAAACCAGAGGACGACATTGATGGTGCCTTCAAAAGGGCAAAAGATGAGGTTCGTGCCCTTTATCAACCCTGGTTCCGATCATTGATTAGCTGTAGACCCTCGAACTCGTCCCAATATACTCAAAAATATCTCCCGTTGATCCCTCTCTCGAGTACAAACTGCCATCCGAGAGCAGTGATTCGCTGACCTCCACCGAAGAATTCGACTTCCCGTCCACCCTCATCGTTTTCACCGAAACGAAAGCTCTGGAGCTGACAAACAAGTTCCGCCGCGACGCCGACGCGTATTACGTCGAGGCGAAGCGGAGCACCGTGTCCAGCATTGCACAAATCCCTTTATGGATGTATGGTGTTCTTGTTGTACTTGGCTGGAACGAGGCCATGGCTGTGCTGTTCAGCCCCGTATACTTCACATTTTTGCTCGTTGCTTTGGCTTCTGCGTCAGTCTAAACTTACGATAAGTGTAATCTTGGGTGGCTGATGGATATATTTTTCTTGCAGATATGCAATTATCCAGCTTGGCTTGGTGGGACCCTTGCTCCAAGTTTCGCGTACGGTTGGAAATGAGGTGAATCGTCATTCTTACGACAGTAATTCCTTGATTTAACCACTGACACCTCCATTTAGATCTATCGTCAGGGTATGAATCGTTTACAGGAACAATTTGCGCAACCTGCACTTGCGCAACCTGTGGGGAACCGGGTGGGAGCAGATGACGGTAACGATGATAGACGGGAGCTGAGACGACGGCAGCCATGACTGGATGACTGTTCACGAGTAAACTCTGCAGATGATAAAGTATTGTTTTCAGTCGGATTAGAGACGATATTATTATGATGGATCAAGTAATATAATAAAACACCTTTATTATCACGGGTTGGAGGCCAAGGTTCTCTTCGACTTAGGTAATCAATAAGAAGGTCGGCGGGCACCTTCATGGCAGCAAAAGCAAAAGCAAGGTCGGTGCTACGAAGCGGGCTGTCCATACCATCTCAAGCATATTGTCTTGCAGGACCATCATTGTGCGCCTGATCTCAACGGCGCAAACTGGTTTCTTCTACACAACACAGCGCCTACGGCAAGGTCCAAAACTTTCAGCCGTGAAATATGACCCGAAGGGTGAGTTTCTTCCATGCCTCTTTTTTGTGGTGAATTCACGTGTTATTGCAGTGAGACAGAGAGTGCTGTTTGTGGAAAGCAGAAAGACAAAAAAGTAGTGGTCACATTGTAGCAATGCTCGCCTAGAATCACAGAAAGGCGATAGCTGTACCAGCGTGCCAAATTTCTGTCGCAAGGGATTGATGTCGGAAATGAAATATGAATTACAAGCAGATAGGTTATGACGAATCTGTAGGTACTGAAGGAGGTGGTGGTGGTTCTGTAAGCGGGTTATCATCCCTGGCCTGCTGGAGCAATGTTTCTAGACCCCTCTCTTTCACTGCTTTCTACATATCCTTCAACTGCTGCCAGCCTCTACAAGACGATCACTAGACACATACCTGTATGCACTCACGATAACTCTCCCATACCTTGCCGCACTTCTCCTGAAATTCATCCGCTTTTTGCTTCGAGTATTCTGCGCGCTTTTCGGGAGTAGCAGATACTGCGACGGCAGGTTCAAGATAACCCTCGAACCAGGCATTGAAGCAGGAGTCGTACTCGTGCTTAAGAGGCGTGCATGATGCGGAAAGACTGTGCGCCATCATCAGGAACTTGATATTGAACGTATGTTGGTATAATTAGTAAGCCCTGATGGGGTAGCCTAAATTTGAACGAGGCTAGGAGGATGTGTCGTTGCCCTGACATCGACAGACACAGCTTTACCCACTAACTGCCATTCCCGAGGTCCATCCGAGTTCCTTGTCTCCGTTGTGGGACAAAAGACACCGAGCCGATGGCAAATAGTCGTAAAGAACGCGAACAAAGTCACGATGGTCACCGTGTTCTATTGTGGAGGAGAGGACAATGGGACGATTCGGTCAACGAGTACAATGGCTTCCGTGTCTCCCTGGTTTCTCAAAAGCCGCTCAATGCAAGAATCTGGGCTTTCCTCTTGACCTTTCTCCTCTTCTCTACAGACTTGTCGTCGCCGGTCGACTCTTGGCATGGCGCGAGATGCTCCCTGGAATGCCCCACCACCCACTTACGACGCTCCCTCGTACATGTCCTCGACCCTCACGCCGTATCTTCAACTTCCTCATCTACTCTCTCTCACATGGCTAGCCTACCCAATCCTCTCTCTTGCCTTTGTCGCTTTCCGCCTTCAGCTATCTCTGGCTTCGTCACAGGATTCTGTTGCCCATGCAAAAGATAACCTCCTGGCCAGCTGCAGGGCAGCAGAAACAGCCGCCACTTCGACCGCCAGCATGCCACGTTTTATGGCCATTGCGTCCAACGAACAATTTGCCGATGCTGTCAATGGTACCTTGAATGGTGCCCGTGCAACACTTGTCCTGGCCCTGACAATGATGGAAGGCATTATCAATTTTATCATTGACATATATCGCTCGACATTCCTTTGTTTCTTGGAGTTGGTCGTGCGAGGTGGACTTGCTATTCTTATCGGGGCGGTACAAGAGGTTGGTTTCCGTTTGTTTTCATCCAAAACGCGGGTTCATTGTATATCCCTAGCTTAACAATGTGGTCCAATCGGTATCCAGCGGTCTACGGACAAGCATCCAAAATGACATCTCAAATGCCAATTCAGCCATCACGACTGCAATCGATGCCATTAATAAGATCAATCCGTTCAGCAAAATCACTGCACCGCAGATCACGGTCCCAAGCCTTGATGCCCTTCAGAATGTTACTCTTCCTGCTTCCTTCGAGCAGACGCTGACGAACCTTAATAACACACTCCCCACCTTCAACGATTTGAAACAGAAAATTGAAGCTGTGTGAGCATCCATTTTCCTTCGTCCGCCACTACCTCTTATGTGTTTATTGTAAACAGAATCGACACTCCATTTGAGCTCCTCAAAAAAGATATTAACGACACATTTGCTACTATATCATTTAATTCCTCTGTCCTTCCCATCCCAGAACGAAACACTGTGGCATTTTGTGACCAGATGGACATGTCCATCGTTGACGACCTCGGCAAAGACTTTATCAAGATTGCGAAGATTGGGACACTGATCCTCATCCTCCTCGTGCTGCTCCTGATCGGTCTCAACTGCCTTCTGGAATGGTACAAGTGGCGTTGCTTGAAGGCTCACATGGAATACACTCGCCAAGCCTGGATCACGGATCCTACCTTGATGCATGCCAAGTCTGCTCCAAGTGGTCCCCAGGTCACCCTCAGTGACCATAATATGTTGATCCTGTCCGCAAATTCTACTCATCCACTCATCACTCGCATAACAAATAACATGTCCCGACGACTTCGACTCTCTCCTTTGCAACATACACATCTGCAGTGGTTTTTCAATTACATCTTCCATCCCCCCGCGATGGCATGCTTTCTCATTGGTGTCATTGGTCTTCTCTCAGTGGAGATCCAGCTCTTTGCCATCGGATCCCTTGCCTCCAAGTACGAAGCGCGCTCAGCGAACACCGTAGCCGACTTCTCCAACACCATTGCCACGTCCATTAATGCCAGCATGTACAATCAGTCCGCAACATATGCTAGCCAAGTCAACGGACAGATGGATGCCATCCAGGCTACCATAAACGGAGGTGTCTTCGGCTGGGTAAATGTTACCACGGTGACCCTTAACGACACCGTCAACGAGTTCTACAACGATATCCAGACCGCGGTGACAACTGTATTTAATAATACTATTCTAGAGGCCCCTGCACAGGATTTCATTCGATGCCTTATTGGGTCAAAAGTAGTGGCAATTGAACAGGCATTGACATTCTTGCATGACAACCTCAAAATCGACGTGCCCCGCGTTAACGACACTGTGCTTGTGCTCTCCCCTCATTCAGTGAATGAAGTCACAACGCCCATCGCAGCCGCTGCCGTCGGCGGGGGCCAAGGCAATGGCAACGGAAACACAGGGCTGATACCCCGGCTGGTCCATTCATATGCCATTTCCCTGGAGAAAGAGCGTTTGATGTTCCTCATATTCATTGCTCTCTGGGGGTTCGTTGTTTTCATGGGGCTATGTTTCATCTTCTGGCATTCATATGGAAAAGAGTGGGTAGAGATTAACAAGCGCAGAAAATTCCGGAAGGAGCAGAGGGCAGGAGTCGACGGTCTTGTGGTCCCATTTAGGGATGGCATGCCTAATGAGAAACAGCATGCTAGGGGCCTTGACGATCTACCGTCGTTCACCCCATTGCCCTCTCCCAAAGCGAGCCCATTTATGCCATTCTCGTTCGGCAGATCTGCGTCTCCTTCGCTTAACAGCAGGTCGGATCATGCGGACGCGCCCCGTTCGGGGTCGACTGACTCCTTGGAGGAGAAGGCGAAGAAAGGTTGGATGTTCTTTGGGACGCAGAAAACTACCGAGAAGAATACTAAACGTAAGCCGACAAAGCTGAAGGCTATTGGAAGGAAGGCGATGGGAAGGGAGCAATTTGTAGAAGACCGAGAGGCTGTGGCAGACGAGGAGCCCCCGCTTTCGCTTGATGATGATGTCAGGGATGGGAATCAGAGAAACACTGCGTGGTTTGGTCGTGTGGCTAACATGTTGAGCGCGCGCCCAGGGTCGGACGCTCGGCTTTCGAATGGTTTACCTCGGGATTCGATACAGACCCAACACCGACCGCAGCTACGTATCGTAGTCAATGCTCCTTCCCGCACTAACAATGGTCCAAGCACGGTCAGTAATGCTGATTCTCGTGCCCTAACCCCTCCTTCACGGTGGTCTGCTTCGCCTCGAAAACCATCGACCCCATGGAACAGCCTGAGGCACCCAGCGAAGAAAGCGCCCCCTCCCCGCCCGAAAATCAGCTATCCCATGCGCCCCAAGCCACGGCACACCCCTTCCGACGTCAATTCCACATTCACAGAACCCTTACTGCCCTTTATCCAACCTACGCCTTTTGCACCACCGCTCCACCACGGTTTCAACCAAACCCACCCCCGTCAGTCCACTCTCCCTACCCCCATCCTGTCTCCGCCCCACTTCCAGTCCCGGTACGACCAGGATACCCTCGTACCCCCGTCCCCACGGCGGCACAGGCGTACCTCCTCAGTGCCCGTGCAAGTCCCGACGTCAGTCACACCGGTGACGAGGCTGTTGACGACAACGCATGCGCGCAAGTCATCGGGG
Organism: Tricholoma flavovirens; assembly: GCA_003313805.1. NCBI lineage: Eukaryota > Fungi > Basidiomycota > Agaricomycetes > Agaricales > Tricholomataceae > Tricholoma > Tricholoma flavovirens. The sequence goes on from QLOK01011525.1 coordinate 28,718, forward strand.
ATCTGGTGGGTGGACGTTGATCCGTTTGTGACGCCGTTTGATGATGAGCATCAGGTGAGGATTGAGGCACCCGCGAGGGTTGTGAGGAAGAGCATTCCGACAAATCCTTTTGCGGGTTCGGGTGTCGCGCTGTGACCAGATGACGACAGAGACGACGAACCATGAATTTATCGTATTGTACTAACAGTAATTTTCTCGGCTGCGCTACTCACGTAAATCTCATGGATAATTTGGCATCAATTGTGTTTTCATACAAGTATTTCTTTTGTAGCTATATATATTGTTATCCTGCTGGTCTGAGTAATTACACCGGGTTTTGTAGCATACTTCTGATGAATCATTATAATGAATTGGAAGCGTCCAGCGACGCATATGTGCTCTAGACAAACTTGAAACCCTCACACCAAAACTACTACTTGAGCTTGAAGGTACTGAACTCGCATCAGACTCGGAATACCTAATAACAGGTACGCATGTAGTGCTTGGTATGCTACGCCTTTGCTTAATTATCTGTCCCTTACTTCTCGCAGATTTGAATTCGTCGAGGCAGAAAGATCGTTGAAAATATTGAACGTGGGACAAGTGGTTCTTGAGCACACGTATTGAGACATAATCCGGCCGATTTATGTGGATGGTGCTATGTGCGAGAATAGAATGAGAGGTATGATATGAAAAGTGTACCAGTAACGAAGACCAGACCAGACATAGTACATGAAAATTCAGCCCGGACAATATCCATCACTCCGACACTTCCAAACGTACTTAGCAATTGCTATCTTCAATCGACTGGCATGTGCGGACTCGGGACCTTTCGTTTGTCTCCTGGAAACTGGGTATTATGCGAGGGAAAGTTATGAATCTTCGCTTCACGAGTGTCTGGGTCCAGGGGTCCGCGCTTGTGTTTCGAATCCAGAGAGGAAAGATCGTGGCTGGGGTCGAACTTGGCATTCCACCATCTGACCTCGTGGTTCTCTGAGCGACGTATGTGACTTGGATCGATCTGGGTCTTGTCAGTGCTTGAAAACGGACGTGCGGGTAGATTTTGAGAAGCCTCAGCGGGAGCCTGTCTTGGCGATTTCTGGTCGTCTGCTAGACTCGGACTAGGCGAGTCTTCTGCGTTGCGTTTCTCTGGTTTCGCTGGAGCAAGTTTATCGGGAGATCCGGATGAAGAAAGAGTAGGATCATAGTTGTATCGTGGTCGAGAGCCTATGCTTCGCCGAACTTTGGAACTGCCTTTAGCTGAGTCGGTGGGACTCGATGAGGCCGCATAGTCCGTGGTCGTATAGTCCGTGGGTGTAGCGGAAGGGGGGTAAGAGTAGGCGGAGTCGGAAGTATGCTCTTGGTGGGCACCGGCATAGTCTGCATTGCGAATCTGCCGCTTGACTGCGTGGAAATCCCGAGAGTGGGCGACAGTGAGAGCCTTGGGAGTAAGAACGCCGTACGTAGCAACAGTGGATTGCAAAAGGGTAAGGGCGGGAACGAGGATGAGGCTAGATAGATGCATGGTCCTAGAAATGAAGATGGCAAGCTAAGTGGATGATAAGGAAGCGAGTCCGATAGTTTGTTCTGATTTATATATCCCATGGCTGACAGTTTATTCATGTTTAAATCAGAAGGACAAACTTGAAGCTGGAGTCGACCAGGATCGTACTACTTGCATTCTAGGTCCTAGTATAAACCAGCTGAACATGAAGATACATACATCCGACGCTTGAATTTCTCAGGCTACAATTTTGGCCGCACTTCGGATCGTCCGTCGATGAATATGTTTCATGTACGAATACTAGAAAAGATAAATTCCGGGGTAACTCATAATGTAAGTAAATCATTCTGCCTACTAAGTAAGCATAATTTATCAAGACTGCGCGCGATCACCAGGCAATTGTGAACCCTGTCAAAGCGGAGCCACAGCATGGTCTGGCATCCTCCATTCCCATGGTAATGTACTGTTGTGGCAGCCTTGTATGCTCAGTAGCCCTCAGGTGCATCAAGTACAGAAATGGGATGGGAGACGCCTGACCAAGGATTAGCCCACCAAGTACATCGGAAGCAATGGCCACTGGCATCATGAACATTCTATTTGTAGCCCATAAAAATCAAGGGAATGCTTAGTAGGACACACCTGTATGACATGTGGTAGCGGTAAGGACTCGAGGTGTTGTAGGGAAAGCAGTGGTCAAGGTGAGTGGGAGGTGGAATGACAAAGTGAAATGGTAATGACTTGATGCAGAATCTTATATTGTCTTTTCTCCCCTTCATTATTTAATCATTAGCCGATTTTTTGCCACTGACACTTTCATTCTGATTCAGCTCAACGATCCCGAATAAAAACCATTCTCAGCGAGTGAACAATTATCACCCCACGCGGCAGTCATTTGTCCAATTTTCAGGTCCCTATCTCGTTATCTGGACTCCTTTCATGTCTGTAAGCACTACTACATTGGGTAGGCTCCTGTGAGTAGGCGGCACAAATCAAACGATATTCTTATCAATTCTCCCGTCTCGGTTACATATCCGGCTTAATCAAAGAAATTAGAACGACGTGGCCCCCTTTCATGTCAATCGCTGGATCTTTTTAGTGTTCTTTCTACCTTCCTACACTGGCTGACCCATGACAAGCCCCACAGTCGCGGCCATAACAACCCCATGACGAAGCAGATAGTGACCAGAATTCTCCACACCTCGTGGAAGATGTTGACCTATAATCTCCGCTGACGTCGTCTCGGGTTTACCCAGTTGGTCTCGCGATTTGTGCTCAAATTTGAGAGCCAGCGTTATTTTGAAAATCTGGATCTCAAATCATGGGTATAGTTCTCCTTATACGTCTTTGTTCTTTACGTTGACGGACGAGCCAGGTGGACAAGTGGGCCTCACATTATCTTCCCTGGTTTTCATATATTATTGTGGCAGAACGAGTCCTCATCCGAACTGGCATATTAGATTTGCAATCCATCCATATGACAGCGCGAGGCTTTTTCCTGGAACGCTAGGAATGGTGTAATTCAGACACATCTTCGCTGGTTACAGCCAGGATTCCCCGTGAGCAGCGAGTTGACGTCAGTGAGTTAGCAACCTGCGCCATTGCACCGGGTCTATCCTCCCTTTCCACGGCTCGTTTGACAAGTTGCTTCTAGAACTTTGAATGCAGACCTTGCACCTGATGACCGTGACTTAGTTAACACAGGGGGATTGAAGCTAATCGGGGCACAGTAAATATCTTATCATGCTCTCTCCATGACCAACGGGACTCGGTGGTGGGAAGTCTTCTTCAAGTTGGTAGCCCCAAGGTAGCCCGTGGTTGTAGACTTGTTACTGTGGGCCGTAGCTGTGGCTATTCGTTATCATATTTATTTCTCCGTGATTCAAATGTTTCGACATTTGGTCTTATCGATACGTCCAGTATTCATATGACTTTTGGTCATGGGCCGATTTTCATTTGCTACTTAGGAGTCCAAAACACCTGTCCAAAAGGAGATAGACAAAAAGGTTAGCGCACGTGTACTCCAACCCCAATTTCAATTCATGTCTCTGCGGCTTCATGGCCAGTTCTTGAGCTGTAGATGGCGGTTTTGGTCCCGCGATATTCCAAATACCTCATCTCGACATCTCAGGATATTCAGACACAGACTCAGCCCTGTCGAAGGACCCCCAAAGTCCAAGCCATGGATTCTCTATCCCGCTTCTGTCCTAGGTTTCGGTGCTGCAAGTTGGGCTGCATACGAGAACATCCAATCTTTTAGGCACTCTGTCCTTGCCACTGTACGCTGCTCGAGAGTCGCATGTGAGTCTCAGAAAACTGGCGGTGACTTTATGTGATGCATAGATTTCGAATCCTCTAGGTGCTGCTATCCTTGCAGTTATTGACTACAAGAAAACATTTGCGCAACATCATGAGTCTGAATATGCTCGATTGGATGCGTATTCACAGTGCCATATACGTAGTGCACGGAGGGTTCTGAAGGCCCTTCTAGCGAACGGGGGTGAGTATCATCCGCTAGGTGTTTCCATTCATTGGAGTAAAATTTGTTTACATTCTTAGGGGTGTTCATAAAAATGGGTCAGCATATGGCCTCTCTAGTCGTGCTTCCGGTGGAATGGACAAGCACCATGCGACCTTTGCAGGATCAGTGCGAACCGACGCCGTACGAAGATGTAGAAAAACTTTTTTGGATGGACATGGGTGTTCCGATCTCGGAACTCTTTGACGAGTTTGATCCTACTCCAGTTGGAGTGGCAAGCCTAGCGCAGGTGCATATAGGGCGTCATCGGAAATCGAGTAGGCAAGTCGCGGTCAAGGTACAGTTAATGATATTCTCGTATCGCTGAATAACTTATTTCATTTTAGTTGCAACATCCTCATCTTGCTGAGTTCTGCGATATTGATATGAAGATGGTCGAGGTCACGCTTGGTTGGGTCAAATATTGGTTTCCAGAATTTGAGTTCACATGGCTAGGCGTATGTTCCTTCATCCTTCAGATAGTCTAACGTTACTTATTGAAATGTTTGCTAGGAAGAAATGCGGACGAACCTGCCCAAAGAAATGGATTTTATACATGAGGCTAACAATGCGGCGAGAACAACACAGGAGTTTCAGAACATTCGGACGTCCCTATATATACCAGAGGTCATTAGTGCTACAAAAAGGGTTTTGATCATGGAATATATCAAAGGAGGACGAGTAGACGATTTGAAGTACCTGGCAGGTGCCAACATCGATCGCAATAAAGTAGCGCTCGAACTCTCACGGATATTCAGTCAGATGGTTTTTATTAACGGATGGTTTCATGCTGTAGGTGGCCGATATCAATAACAAAGGCTAATTGTCTAACCACAATTACTAGGATCCCCATCCAGGTGATTCAATCCCGAAGTCAAGATTTCTGGATATCTAAATTCCTTTCTGGAAAAGGCAATCTTCTAATACGCCCTGCCAATCCTGGGTCCAAGTCCCCGTACAACTTCGAGATTGTGCTATTGGATCATGGCCTGTACTTCGACATCGATCCCCAACTGCGAGTAAACTACGGGAAACTATGGTTATCGCTCATCGCTCCCGCCTCCCCTTCGACTAACGCGGATCGCCGAAAGTACGCAGAGCTGGTCGGCAACATTACTCCTGATCTGGTAAACTACAATTGTTGTATTTGTTCACACACAGAGTTGGTTGACCCTTCCCTGATACAGTACCCTATTTTTGAGGCTGCTCTCACTGGTCGGGCAACGCTTGAGGGAGCTTGGGGGGATAAATTAGAAGAATCTGCTTTCCGGCGAGCATCTAGCGTGATCGACATGAGGCCTCAGTCAGACGAGGAAATGATGGCAATGCGGAATGCTGTGATATCTCAGGAGGGTCTGCTGTTGTCGCTATTTGATGTTTTACGTAGAGTGCCGCGGAGGGTGCTCATGGTGTTGAAGCTGAATGATTTGACAAGGTCAGTTTAATGGTGGCTACCAATATCCTTCTCCACCAATGACTGACGCTGAAAATTCGTGCAGGAGTCTTGATTATGCATTAATGACAACACATTCAAATGTAACTCGGTACTGCCCCGAGGGTTATCATCGAACGACTGACCACTCTTCAGGTCCGCATTTTCTTGATTACCGCCAGATACTGTGTATCTGCTGTCTGGCAAGACGACCGAAGACGTCTCCTTGATACCATGCGGGACAGAGGATTGCTCTCTACGAGTTTTTTGTGCGGGTATTTCACCTGCTGGTGGTACGTTTGGCGCTTGTGTCGTGTTCCATAATTTGAACTACGGATTAACCCGATAATCAGGAAATTTGAAAAGGTGTACTCGCAAATGGTAATTGTGGAGACATTCATGGACCTCCAGGCGTACATCGTCAAGACAAAAGCTTGGTTGAAAGGCCTGTGGAAGCAGGGCTTCGTAGGCGCTCACCAAGCTGCTGCAGGACTGGCGTACTAGACATTACATAGGTAAGTTATCTCGTGTTGCACTACGAAAGTTGGGGCGAAAACATTTTGCTAGTTGTTGAGTTATAAATAAATAACCATAGGTAGATGCTCTGTTATACAAGATGCTAATAATGACGCGAAGACTGACAGACGTAAGAGTAATATATTATTTCTTCTGAAGTGATTCAAAGAGACTGTCAATGACAGGTAAGCCGATTTTCAATGTCTCCCACTTCAAATAGATTGTCATAAGCATCTCGCATTGTAAGGGGAACTGTCAATGTACCTGTTCCAGTGTCAAAGAAATCCCCTTTTTTCCAGGTTTTTCAGCCCCATCTGCACCATAGAACTCTCGGATGTCCACTAAAGCAGTCCCCTTGAAACTCCTGACAGTAGCTCGTTTCTTCTTTCCCAGGTCAATGTATTTCTCGCCGTCAGGTGTGATGTGAACAGCGATGTCTCCAGATTCTGATGCATCCTGAATAAAGGCCATGAAATAATTCCTTTAACCAAGAAGCACAGAGTAATAGACCCACCCTCTTCGACTGAACGAGTTCCCTTTTAGATTTTTTTGCAAGCGGTGCTTGGTCCTCGTCGGACGTGGGCTGATCATCGGAGAGTTTGGCCTCCACAGCTGCTTTCGCCTATCGAAAAAAATTATGTTCGTGAGTGAAATGGTTAGAACACGATCAAGCACCTCCGAGTCACGTTTGCTAGTACGCGTTTTGGATCTGGGTTTTAAGTCGTGTTTGCGGACAGACTCGGAGTTTTCAGAGCTGTCATTTGCCAGTTGATCTTCTTCGTCGCTGTTGACTTTTCGTTTTGCCATTGGTGGTCGTTACTGTATGACTGGTATTTAGTAAATAATACACGAGACGCGTTTGTGTTGCACTGTTTGTGCGTTGCCCCGCGCCTACTAATGGCGGCTGCCGCAATTTACATGATGTACAACTTTTTATCTATGAACCTCTGCAATACCGGGCGAGTCACGTTGGACGTGGCTGAACGGAGAGAGTTAGTTTATCGATAATGGTTTATTTACGGCTTGTCAATGATTATGAAATAGAGGATGTCTACTAGTATTAGGAGTCGGGAGTCTCGGACTTCTGAGATCGTAGGAGCGAGGCGCTGTTGGTTGTAAAGAACTTGGGGACAAATGAATGGTAACGTCGCATACGAGATGTCTGTTATTGTCCATGGACGAGACGCGGAGGCGACTGAGACTCAAACAGCATCATCATCCCGATTTGGTTGCTGACGCAACTTTCCTGCAAAATTCTTTCCAACAATCTGTTCAGTGCTACAACCATTCTACTTTCTCTCTCATCGCTCATCGCCTGTACTATCTGACGGAATTGTTGGAAATCCATTCTCCCCGACATCGTCGTGGATAATGAAGATCTCCCAATCATCGAAAAAGGTGGCTCCACCGGTAGGTCTCGCCACACACATTTCATTTGAAAGCCAAAACCCGGTCTTAAACTACATCTTGTATAGCCGCCTCAAGTTGCAGAACTAATGAACAAACTGCTTCACACGCCGACTGACGATCTTCCTCAAGTATTGGCTGAGATTGATGCGTGGAAGTGGCCACGGTCTGACCTAAATTCATGGACTAAGGTCCTCAACAAGTTTGATGTTGTCTTAGAGGAAATCATCCGCGATTACGAATTGGATAAACTTCAGTTGAATGTATTCACCCCAATCACGAAAAAGACTATCTGTGCAATCCTCAGATTCGAGAGGCTACTCCTTGAGAACTCTACAAACCGCAAGATGTTCAACTCTTACGACGTGCGTATCATTCTCTGTTCCGGACCGTCCGCTTATGTGTCAAATTTTTAGCGTCTCCATAGTTTACTCTTTTCTTCAGATCTGGATGTCGTCATTCTCGCTCTCAATGTCCTCCTTCGCCCCGCCCAACAGTATTCCGCCCAACCGTCTGTCAGTCAATCCCTCAGTATCTCCACACAACGTCTTCAGTCTCTCGCCAAGAGATGGCCGTCACTACGTGAGTACGGGGTAGGCCTGGTAGATTTATCAAGCCCGAAAGGCACCCCGGAAGTCAACGTATTGCCGACAGAAGCTCGCGAAGTAAATTTCAGCTTCTACAAAACGGATGCTAGCCCAAGTTATGACAAAGACAAGAACATGGACACTGATGTTCTCGACATACCCTCAAGTTCCCCTCGCAAAGTACATGTGGCATCCACTGCGTCTGGTTCTGGTGCGATCCATATTCACCTCGACGAGCAGGCCCTGGCCTCCAGATCAGTCATGGACGTCTTAGCTGACACTACTGAAACATATTCCGTCCCGGATGATGAGAAGTTTGAGCTTATGTGTCGCATCCGTGCGGCTAAGGTGCTTGTAAATGGACAAGAAGCAGATCGGGTTAAGCTTGTCGTCATACGTCTTCTCGCCATCGCCATCTTCGGCCACACCCATCCCGAATCCGATGCGACCACAGCGCTCTTCCTTTATGAGCCTGACCTCATCGCACATATTGCCGAGTTGCTCCAGATTGACAAAGGCGTCCCGATTCGCGTGCAAACAACAGCCATTTCCGCGCTAGATTCTTTGGCACATTACAGGGCAAAAAATCAAGAAGTCTTGACAGCTGTTAACGCTGGCGTCAATCATGGAATCCTTATGGCACTCTTTCGTAAAACCGTCGCCGATGTAGCAGATCCGGTGTCGACCCTCCCGCCATCATTTATTGATGCGCTTATGTCTTTCGTCACTTTCATATCAACGCATGCTTCAGGCGGGAACATGGTGGTTGGCGCTGGCCTTATCCCTCTGTTGATCCAGATGATTGATAACAAATTACCAAATCGTCTGCCAGTCGTCTCGAAGACAATGCAACTGGTGGATAATGTTCTCTATAGCTTCACTAACGCTTTTAACATATTTTGCACTTCACACGGTGTTGAGGCGCTCGTAAATCGCATCGAGGTATGCCATTTATTCGCCGAAATCGACTAAATCTAATGTTCTGGGTAGTACGAGGTTGATTTTAACATCAAGGAGTATGATAGTTCGGTTTACGGGGCTAATCCATTTGGTTTACAAGGCAATATATATTTGTTTCACCATTCTTATTTGTGCTGATGCTATTTTGTAGGTGAATTACCTATTGGTCGCAGTGCGGTCTTGAAGCATATGCTTCGATCCATGCATCGGATGATGCAGTCGTCTGGTACCGCAGAGGGCCTGCGTGGTTTAATTGATCTATCCCTTCTCAAATCGATCAAATCGATTATTCAGTACCGTGGTGTGTTCGGTCCCAACGTGCTTCCTCTGGGTATGTTGACTGCCCGTCTGTGTCGTATTTTCTAATATATCCTCAGCCATTAACATCATGGCGACTTTTGTACACAACGAGCCTACTTCGCTAGGGATCATTCAGGAGGCTGGATTACCCGAAGCATTCTACAAAGCTATCGAAGCAGGACTGGAGCCTTCCATTGAGGTCACACTCTCACAGACGTCTAATATATGATACTGAGAGCATCACAGGTTCTTCAAGCAATTCCCAATGCTCTGGGTGCTCTCTGTCTCAATGATGCCGGTCAAGCCCAGCTTGCATGCCGCCCGAGCATCATCCCTGGGATCCTTTCCGTGTTTACTTCAGAGCGTCACCTCAAAGTGCTGCTTGACAAGGAGAATTCAGTTCTTATTGGCACTGCGATAGATGAGCTTATTCGCCATCATCCATCATTGAGAACCGCTGTCTTTGATGCGTTGAAAGCCACCATTGCAAAAATCGAAGAGCTAGGCATTGCGTATGAGGTTCCCAGGAACTTGCTGCATTGGTACCGCCTTATCCCAGGCTCCGCGTCTGTTGGAATCGATGACGACGTTGCGATGGAGGACATAGGAAGTGTGCCGACAGCTTCAAGGTCTGATGTTACTGTACAGGGAGACGAGACGCAGGCTGAAGCACCCAACGATGATAATGATGTTGACGAAGTTGCAACCAAGACTCACGACAATCATGTTGTTTCCTTCATCGATGTGTTAGGTCGGGTAAGCAGAGGTCAGAACCACTTTTACTCTCATTTTCGCTGACAGATTCTTGTACAGTTTTTGGAAGGTCTCTTCCAGCATACGCCACATTGCAAGGATTTCATTACTCACGCGGATGGGCTTACACGTCTCGGGAGACTTACTGCTCTTCCGTGCCTGCCATACGACTTCGCGAACAGTGTTGCATCTGATTCCATGGTACAAGTTATGCGAACGATGACTGAGGTGTCTACGAACGAAACACTCCTTCATTTGGCACAGCTTGCCAAGGAGTCTCTGGAGGATACTAGGTGCTTCTGGGACACGGAGCACGATGATTCGAAGTTGTTGCCATTGGTTGATATTACCGGTCAGTCATCCTCTTTCCTGCTTAAATCTGCGTGCTGAATTTTAACCTCTTGCTCTCTATCTATAGCTGAACAGGAAGAGGAGGCAAATCGACGTTTCCGTAATCTGGTCACCCTTCATATCCGCATCACTTTACTCTCTGATGTGTTTGCAACGGCTGGATATGCACATGGCCGGTCTGCAATCGGACTTCTCCAGTCGCTGATGAATAATATGTCCCCTCAAGTGATAGCTGATCTTGGTACTTTGCACCGGGCTGGCATTTGGGAAAACATTATTCTTAATCTTGGACTGAAGTCGAAAGGAATCTCCTTAAAACGGTCTCCAGCTTCCATTCATGGTGGACGAAGCACGGGTCGGTCCAGTGTGAACCCCCCAGAAAACGATGGGTCTGTCAACCCCAGCGAACTGAACGGCGATCTCAATTCTCCTGACGGCACTGAACACTTGATTACGACCATGCCTAGTGTACCTCTAAGGGTAACTGGGCCTCGAGAGCAAAATTCTGCAGCACTGAAGCATCTGACAAATGGCTTGCCTTCCTCCTTGGCCCCTTTCTTCCAGGGTAAATATATATATTTGTTTCCTTGGATGAGTTTTGTTGACGTACTGGTGTTTCAGCTATGGTGAAGATGTTCCATGCCAGGCGCCATCCTGACTCTGCTCAGAAGAAGCAAATTAGTGAATCTTCAGAGGTTTTAGCAAGGGTGATGGTACAACATCTCAGTCCTAAGAATTTTCGTAAGTTTATTATCCCAAGATATTCAGACACTCCCATTGACGAGGATATAAAGATGATGTACCGTCAGTTTTTGCCTACTACAGCGTCATGTTGGGTTTGTATAGTGTTTTGTTGGTTGATGGTAATTTATCCCCTTGGTTCAAGATGTTAAATATTCATGAAGTTGTAATCTAGAACGCACGTCCACCCATACGCTCCACACAGTACAGCTGTTGGCATTGTATCGTGCGGGTGGTTTTGATGCTATCTTGGAAGTCTGCTATGCGTTCATGGGAGTAGCCAAGGACATCATGGCAATTAAGGCAGAAGAACGCAGTGAGGTGCAGAAGAAGGAACTTGCGCACGCATACGGCGGACTTAAAGTGGCTCTCCATCTGATCCGCCCCATCGTTTCATCGAAACCTCTTTTTGAATCTGGGCAGACTTCACTTCTTGTCACCCCTGACAAGAAAGACACAGATCCTGAATATTTCGAGATGCATAACTTCCTCGTCAAGCTGCGTACCGCTACTTTACCTTTGGTACGGAACCTATGGGAGGCTCCCTGGCTCATCTCAGCTCCCCTTTATGTCAGCAAGTCTGTTGCGCATGTTGTTCTTGAGCTTACGAATGAAGAAGGAGAGGACGCCGGGGGAGGTTCATCTAATATGGAGGTTGGATCAGTGTCGAATAGCGGGTCGTTGCGTCGTCCGGGTCCGGACGAAGCTCGTGTTCAGACTCTAATCGACATGGGTTTCCCGCGCTCGGCTGCGGAGCGTGCTCTGACACGTACTGGCAACAATCTAAATGCTGCGACAGAAATCCTACTCTCGCATCCATTCCCCTTGCCGCCAGATCCAGAACCCGAGCCTGAAGTAGCAGGTACAGATCCTCCGTCGCAGCCACGCGCTGCAGATGTAGACAGTGCAGAAGGTATATCAGTACAGATGGATGATGGTGCATCACCATCTGGGGAAGGCATGGCTGAAGAGGAAACTTCATCACCACCTGCGGAAGTGCCTGTAGTTGTGGGCAAAAGTGCAGAACAATGGCGTAAACAGCTGGATGAAGATCGAGAACCTCTCCGCGCAGGTCTTGGTCGCCAAGCCTTACTTCTCATTGACGAGCATGTGTCTCTCCTTTTTGATTTGCACGTCGTCTTTCTTCGCCCCGACAACGCTCATCATACACACGCTGTTCAGGATCTTGTGGATGACATAAAAGCCTTCTCACCTTTTGCATACGATGTGCAAGAACAACCTCTTGCCAATAGGTGTCGGCTTGTTGCACTTATTCTTGCTGAATCCCCTTCTTTACTTAATCCCGATACAAGGTCTACTTTGATGGACAGTCTTTTGGCCTTGCTGCTATCTAGCGTTGACCCTCACCATCCGCCTCGATGGCTGGCGACTCACCTTCTTGTCACAGAAGCATTGTTTACGTTGGCGGCTGAACCCCGAGCTATCACTGTTCCCAAAGAAGGAGAACCTATCATTCCTGAAGCGATTATTGTCGGCCCTCCGCTAAAGGAAGCAAAAGGAATTGTTTTTGATTTCTGCTTACGATTACTCGCAGTGCCAGACTTGCCTCGAGACGAATTACTTTCCATTCTACGGCTCTTTGTTCTTCTCACTCGAGATTTCGACGTGGCACTGCAATTCATGAAGAGTGATGGACTTTCAAAGCTATTGAGACGAGTCAAGGCTTCAGCCGTTTCTGGGTCATCTACCTATATTGCTACCATTCTTCGCCACCTCGTGGAAGATCCTCACACGCTGCGGGGAATTATGCAGCACACTATCAAGCGTTATTTCGATCAGCCTCGAAACCACTCGGTCGATATCGCAACTTATGTTCGCAATTGCAGCGCCATGGCACTTCGCAATCCCGAGGTCTTCTTAGAAGTGACCGGGACACTTTGCCAGCTTGGAGAGCCCTATTCTTCCCCACAGATCAGTCTCAAGGCAAATGGCTCTATCTTGGATGATCAACATGCCCAAGAGTCTGAAGTTGGAGGCACATCCGACATGCAAATCGATGAACCTTCTTCAGTATTGTCAGGTGGAGTCGTCGAAACCACCGTCTTTCAACTCATCAATGAATTGATGAGCACGATGAAAACGATTATTGATACTCCACCACCACCTCAATCTACAACCGCAGAAAGTGCTATCTTCCGCCAGCCTCCTTCGAACGCCGAACTTTCAGATGATGACATAGCAGACATTAGCGACCCGGTTGCCCCGGCCTCGTCAACGATTCCTCTCTACGACTATGGCTGTTTTTTGATGCAATGCCTCACTGAACTGCTCTTCTCCTATGACTCATGCAAATTCGCATTCTTATCGTACTCGCCCAAGAAGCGAGTGCAAACCCCTGCGAAAGAGACGACTAGCAAATACAGGACCGCAACCCTCCAGTTTCTTCTCTCAGATCTGGTCACTTTTGTAACCATCAATCCACAACCTGATGATCGAGCAAGAAATCGGATTACACTGTGCAACTGGGCTATGTCTGTGATTGTGGCTCTTTGCGTTGACAGCGCACCCAATCATGAAGTGAAAGAGGTTTCTGCAGACTTGATTTCTGTCCGAAAATTCGTTTTGGAGGCCGTTAGTCGCGCAATCAAAGATCTTCCGCCTTCGGATAATTTAGAAGCTCGCTATGGTCGCCTACTAGCTCTGGCAGACCTTTGTCATCGCTTGTTAACTGTCAGATTCAACGCCGCTTCAAATAAACAGCAAGACGAACATCCGACTCACATTGCGAAGGTTATGCTCGAGAAGAACTTCGTTGCTACCCTCACGACGGCTCTGTCTGAAATTGATCTCAACTATCCGAACGTTCGCGGTTTGGTTCCTTCCGTTCTGCGTCCTCTCGAGTATTTGTAAGAAATTTTCATCCTACACATTGCTTGTTCTTATTGTTTCACCAGAACAAAGATAGCAATCAAGATGAGTAGATCGTCAAGCAAAACCAGTAAGGAAGTAGCCGAGGGTGCGAAAGCGGAGAGTGCTTCGTCCCCGGCCTCTGAGGACGACGATTTAGACGATACAGGCCGCGAAGAAACACCGGACCTCTATCGTAACTCCGCACTTGGAATGTATGGAGGGGTAAGTCCTGGACCTCATTCTGCCTCAATTGTCGCTAAACTGTTTGCCACAGGAAATGGATGATGCTCACTTTGGACGAGATGATGATATGGATGAAGATGACGAAGATGAGGATGAAGACGTTGAGATGGACTTTGGTGAGGACACTGCGAGCGATGCCACTTCAAACACCGATGAAGACGGCGAGGAAGATGGATTAGACAACGAAACGCGCGATTCTACCGACGCCTGGGATGAAGGCGAGGATGAGGACGATGACTTGATAGAGAATGAAGACGACGACGGCGCCGATGGAGAAGATCGGGGCATCACGGATGAGGGGGATGATGACGGCGAGGAGGATATGATGTGGCAGGTGCGTTGTCTTCTTTTGACAGAGAAGGTTCACTTATGATTCCTAGGACATCCGTGGTGACATTGATGGTGTACGGCTAGGAGATGAGGACATGGACGATGATGACGAACATGGAGCAGGTCCGTTTTAGTTATGCCTTCTTTCTAACACCTGTTGTCTAACTTTTCCTAGTTCCAATCCAAATCATCCACGAAGATGATGACGAACCTGACGATGTGGGCTCTGATGAAGAGGACTATGTGTTGGACAATGGGGTTCCCTCTGAAGAGCAGGTTTTCGGTTTTGGTGACGCTTTTGTCAATGCGAATGATCGTGAAGGTGGAGTTTTCGTACACCGTCGCCGGGGTGGCGGTAAGTTTTTTTTTGTTTCTTTTTCTGTTCGAATCTTGATGCAGTTTACAAATCTGCTCAGCGGACAATGGCTTTCAAGTATTTGGGCGATCTGGAAACAACTCCACTCCACCCGAGGCGACAACTCATCCTTTGTTGCTCAACAACTCTATATCACGTAATCATTCTCCCTCAAACCAATCCAGAGCCCCTCGACAAGTACAACGAGTTTCCGCTAATGGGACAGCGGAACTTCTCCAAACAATCGATGATCTCATTGGCGGGGGAGCCATTCAATTGTTCCAACAACTTATGACACAAGGCCGCGGTGGTGGCGGTCCAGAAACTATTCGACTTGACATGCCCGCGGGTACTGTGGTTAATTTGGAACGAGCATATGTTGGACAACGGCGCCAGGGAGTGTATACTACTTCAGTACGTGTTGAAAGAGCTCCGACTCCTCAGGACGACAGAACGGGCCGCGAGCTGGAACCTCTGCTGACCTCGCAAAGGTGGACTCAAGAAGTCAAAGTCCTACATGGCGACTTCGTGACTGAACGTCTCACCAAGTTCACGAATCACGTCATTTTAGCTTTGCTCCCTGCGGCAGTGGAAGCCATCAAGCAAGCTAAAATTCGAGAGGAAAAGGAAGAAGAGGTTCGGCGAGAAGCTTTGACAAAGGCAGAAGCAGAAGCAGTTGAGGAAAAGGCAAAGGTGGAGAAAGCAGCCAAAGAGGAGGCAGAACAAGCAGCTAGGCGGGAGGCAGACGAGGCCGCGGCAAGACAAGCAAATCCCGGGGCTAGTGCAGTGTCGACGTCGGAGCAAGATCAAACCATGGAGGACCTCGCACCGCTACCTCTTGATGCGGATAGCGACATGACTGATACGGCGCCAACTGAGCCTTCCAGCGTGGAACCACCTCAAGAATTAAGTCCTGATGCACCAGAAACTTCTGTGGAATCGTCGTCTACACCGACCGCCCCTCCAGAACGCGTCACTGTCATGATACATGGAAGTCCCGTCGACATCACTGAAACTGGTATTGATCCCACATTCCTTGAGGCTCTACCGGATGATATGAGGGAGGAAGTCTTAAACCAGCATGTGCGTGATCAACGCGCCGCTAGGGTAGAACGACCACCAGATTCTCAGATCAGCTCTGAGTTCCTTGACGCATTGCCCCCCGAGATTCGGGCAGAGATTATTCAACAAGAAGCCGTACAGCGTACTCAAGCCCGACCAGGAGTTGGATCCGAGATGGATAATGCTAGTTTCCTTGCAAGCCTCGACCCGACTCTCCGTCAAACCGTCCTTATGGAACAGGACGAAGGCTTCATCCAAACACTACCCTCCCACATGCTTGCCGAAGTCGGGGCTTATCGGGAAGGACAATCGCAGAGAACCCCCCGCCGAGTAATACCACCCACAGGCTCGGCAGCTCCTCGAAAGTTCACTCCTCAGCACAATGCCATTCAGCTGCTGGATAAAGTCGGAGTTGCTGTTCTCGTTCGCCTGCTTTTCTTTCCACACGTCCTGAAAAAGACGCTGCTGTTCAAAGTCCTTGTCAACCTTTGCGAAAATGCAAAGACTCGCACTGAATTGTTTAACCTCCTGCTTAACATATTGCAAGATGGCACTGGCGATCTTGCTGCAGTGGATAAAAGTTTTGCGCAGATGTCATTCCGAAACTCCAAGCCTCTGACTCCCAAAGCTCTTGGTAAACAGAAAGCAGGCCCCGAATATCTTACAGGATTAGCTCTTCCAAGTTCGCAAAGCGAAGCCGTGCCAGATCTTATTGCTCAACGATGCCTCGAGGGTTTGACTTATATTGTCAGCGCCAATGAGATGTCCTCTCTATTCTTCCTGACCGAACATGAGCTACCCGCTGGTCTCCGTCGAACTGCATCCAAAAAGGGCAAAGGGAAAGAGAAGCAGATACCACAAACACATTATCCTATTGTTCTCTTGCTGAGTTTATTGGATCGCCAATCATTGCTGCGTACCCCCGCCATTATGGAGTCCGTCGTCGGGCTTTTAGCAACCGTTACACGACCACTTGCAAGTTTGAAGAACCGTACAGAGTCTGCGGAATCCGATTCATCAAGGCCGAGTTTACCCGCCCCAGAGCCTCCCTCAGAGCCTACTCTACCCCCTGTAGAAGTGTCGTCAGCTGTAGAAACTCCAGGACTTGCAACATCGGAGCCGCCTCCAGCCTCATCGGAACCAACATCTTCTACTGCAGAAGTGCCAGCTGGTTAGTTTTCTTCTTTTCCTAATCTTGAATTTCCTCCTTACCTTCATATGTCCTAGGGGAATCATCCACAACATCTGTGAAGGGTCAGGACCTTACTATCGAAGCAGCGGAGGAAAAAATACTTTTAGCCAATCCCCCGCAGATTCCTCATCCTGTTCTACGCCTAATCGTGAATATTTTAACAGTTGGCGAATGCTCTGGACGTACCTTCCAACAGAGCCTTGCTCTTATCCAACACTTATCCTTTGTTCCCGATGCTCGTGACATTATAGCTCAGGAGCTCAAGTTGAAGGCACAGGAGTTTGGACAGAGTCTTTCTTTTGACTTGGACGAGCTCGTTATTGCTTTGAAGGAGGCACAAGGTGATCTCTTGGTGTCTTCGGTAGCTTCCAAATTCTCCCCCGCATCGTCTGTGCAAGCGAAGCTTCTGAGAGTCCTAAAGACCATCGATTATATGTATTCACCGAAGGCAACGGTACTATCTGACATTGCCGACAACGAAGACGTACAGAAAGTCCAAAGTATCTACGAGTCATTCCAATTTGCGGGACTTTGGCGACGATTAGGAGGCTGTTTGGCTGTCATCGAGGAAAAACCCGCAACGGAACATATCGCAACAGTGTTGCTACCTCTGATCGAGGCTTTGATGGTCGTGTGCAAGTACGTAGGAGCCAAAGGGATTTCATCCACCACTGCCCGAGCACTGCGTGTATCTGCTTCTCCGAGGTCGCCAGCTACAGCCAGAGAATCAATGGAGGAGCTGTTCGTGACATTCACAGACGCCCATCGGAAGATTCTGAATCTCATGGTTCGGAACAATCCCTCTTTGATGAGCGGCTCCTTCTCGTTGTTAGTGCACAACCCTCGCGTCCTTGACTTTGACAATAAGCGGAACTACTTCAATCAACAACTCCATCGACGCCCACAGTCGCGGGATCACCATAGCACGTTACAGTTGAACGTTCGAAGAGCCCGAGTCTTCGAAGACAGCTTCCAGTATCTACAACGGAAGACGGGCGACCAGATCAAGCACGGAAAGCTGAGCGTCCGATTCTACGACGAAGAAGGTGTTGATGCTGGTGGTGTCACGCGGGAATGGTTCCAGATTCTGGCGCGGCAAATGTTCGACCCCAACAATGCCCTGTTCCAGCCATGTGCTGCAGACAAGCTCACGTATCAGCCTAATAAGAACTCTTGGGTCAACCCAGAACACTTGACGTTCTTCAAGTTCGTTGGCCGTGTCATAGGAAAGGCGATCTACGACGGGCGTCTACTCGATGCCTACTTCGCGCGTAGCCTGTATCGACAACTCTTGGGCAAGCCAGTGGACTACAAGGATGTCGAATGGGTAGATCCTGAGTACTACAACTCACTTTGCTGGATTCTCGAGAATGACCCTACTCCTCTTGAGTTGACTTTCAGTGTCGAAGCTGATGAGGTTCGTGGTTACTTGCTTTTGATTACAAATTTTGACCTTCAAATAGTTTGGTATCAACCGCATCGTACCTTTGAAAGAAGAAGGTGACCGTCTGCCTGTGACGCAGGACAACAAACGAGAGTTTGTCCAGTTATCTGCTCAGTACCGACTATATTCCTCTATCAAAGAGCAGATTGAAAGTCTCTCGGGCGGCTTTTATGAGATCATCCCCAAGGATCTCATTGCGATCGTACGTTTTCGGCGCAGAGTTATTTACCCTTAACTCATGATTACTATAGTTCAATGAACAAGAGCTTGAACTTCTGATTTCCGGTACACCCGATATCGATGTTGACGAATGGAGGGCTGCCACAGAATATAATGGATATACCAGCTCTGACCCGAACATCGTATGGTGGTGGCGAGCACTCAAATCTTTTAACCGCGATGAGAGAGCCAAACTTCTCAGTTTTGCGACTGGGACTTCTCGTGTTCCCCTGGGCGGATTTGTTGAACTGCAAGGTGTCCAAGGAGTACAAAGATTCTCCATTCACAAGGCGTATGGCGCATCTGACAGATTACCCCAAGCTCATACATGTGAGAGCCGAAGTTCTTTTTTAAAATCCATTAGTTTCTAATATGAGAACATGACAGGTTTCAATCAAATTGATCTCCCGCAGTACACATCATATGAAATGCTTCGACAACAACTGTTACTGGCCATAAACGAAGGTGGCGAAGGCTTTGCATTCAGCTAGACGGACCCGATATCTTTCGTTAGAGGAAGAACCAATTTGTATCAGTTACAATGATTAAATTAGCATGCTATTTTGTACATACATACATCAAACCTGGCCTTTATTGTATCGTTATAATCGAGCAGGTCGGACAGTAACGAGCACCGGGCTAAGAATACCCGGGTGAGCCCGGTCTTAGTACTTACAAAAGTTCAAGAATGTCCCTGTTGGTCCAATAATGCGTGGCTTCGTCGTATCTGAATACCTCCACCCCTCTAAAATATCCGTTTCTTCTGGGTTGCCAGAGCCGAAACCTGCAGATGGCCAGGTTCTGGTTGACGTTTACAGTGCTGGCCTAAACTTCTTCGATGTACGTATATTCGACGGTAGTAACTAGAGCCTTCGACCCATCTGCAACACACAGATTTTGCAGACCCAGGGAAAATATCAAAATAAACCCCCCCTTCCATTTGTGCTTGGTACGGAATTCGCAGGGAGAATATCCAAAGATTCTCCCATTCCCAAGGGATGTCCGTTTAAGCCCGGTGACCGAGTATTCGGTGCTGCACAGGGGACATATGCAGACAAGGTCGTCGCCGACCCTCGGCGGATGCTATTTCTACCAGGCTCGATGACATATGACCAAGGTGCAGGTGTGTGACGTATACTCCCCTTACGAGAAGGGATACAACCTTACAGCTCAGGTTTATTCATCACTTGGCCTACGAGTTACGAAGGCCTTGTTGGTCGGGCAGAGTTAAAACCAGGTTGGTGGCATAAGGGCTTCGACCACCTGTCTCACTCCCCCAGCTTCCAGGTGAATGGGTCCTGGTGACCGCTGCTGCTGGCGGTGTTGGTATTGCTGCCGTTCAACTTGCTAAATGTGTGTCCACTATTGTTATGCTGGAGGATGAATGGAAACGAACATGTTTCTTTTATAGCGCTTGGTGCTAAAGTGATTGCAGCAGCAGGCTCCGAAACGAAGCTTGACATTGCAAAGCGATACGGAGGGGCAGATTATGGCGTGAACTACTCGAATGCGGGCTGGCAGAAGGAAGTACTCAAATTTACGAATGGCAAAGGTGTCGATGTTATCTACGATCCTGTTGGGCTCATCGCTGGTAGGCCCATGCTTCCTTCAGATTGTTACTGTCTAAACCAACTCTTTACCGTCAGATTGTTTGAAGTGTATTGCATGGAAAGGTCGGGCTCTGGTTGTAGGATTTGCCGGAGGGACAATTGAAAAAGTGAAGTTCTTTGTTTGGTCCATAAGTGGTGTTGGATATCCGCTTAACTATCCAATTATATACAGGTTCCGATGAACCTTGTGTTACTTAAGAACATTTCGATTGTTGGTCTGCACTGGGGAGCATATTCAAGCATGTCTCCGCCTCTGTTCGCAATCATCTGCATTCTGACGTATTTCTTGCCTAGTTCATGAGCCGAATCGTATCCCCCTTGTCTGGAAAGAACTACTTGCGTGTGTAATACTTTCACCTATGATTTGTGCGAGGTTGATTGAATCGTTCTTTGCAGTCTATTTACGTCAGGTCGTGCCAAACCGGTGAATTATACGGAGGTTTACCCGTTGGAGAAACTAACGGACGGACTAGAGGCCCTTGAAAGGCGGGAAACGTGGGGCAAAGCTATAGTGCGAGTCAGGGATGAGAATGCTGCGAAACTGTAAGTTGGCTTACTGCAGGAAGTCCGAACACATCTGTAACCCATGCACGCGTCTGAATTATAACTTGGCACATCATAACAGTACTCGAGTAAAATAGATACAAAGCAAGATGCGCTCATGTACAGTATTATTCAGCCATGAAAAAGCCCAGTTCATTTTCCAACGTTGTTTTCCGTTCCCTTTCTAGATCGTTTGTGCTTCTGCGCTAGTCCAAACTGTTTCCAGAGATCCGCTTCGTATTGGTGTGCAAGAAGCATATCCGCTTCATCTAACTCATGTTCCTGCTCTAGTTCTTCCACGAGGTCCTCTTCATCTGTGTGTATGGGCATGCAGACGTCTTCGCCTGTCGATGTCACTATCTCCGGAGGTATTGACAGCGATTCTGGTAGGCGGATGAGCGGGGGGTGGAGCTCACGACAAAGGGGGAGGAGAGCAGGAAAATCATTAGATTGATGTGTATCAGACAACCTGAAATTATGGTTGCTTTCACCACGTTCGACCGAGCCTCGTTGATCTTCGTCATCTAAGGCTATGTCGTCCTCAGAAGATGGCTGCTCTTCCTCATCGCTCTCGACTTGCGGTGTTCCAGACACACCCTCCCCTAACAGTTGGGCAAAATATTTTTCCTTCGTCAAGCCCCTCATACCCATCATAGTCAGAACGTATTCCACCATCTCTGGTGTAATCTAAAAATATGCATCATGTTGAACACTGACTGGGTGAGGAATCCTACACGTACCTCATCGTGACTACGGCCATACACCTTGATATCACCCTTCATTCTTTTATCTTGCTCTCGTGAAATTATGGTGCGATGAACTACTTCTGAAGTGAATTCTTCGATGATGACACTCAACAACCGAATGGTGTCAGCAGATATCGTAGTGGTGGTGGAGGTAGTCGATTTACCCCAACCAGATTTGTACGATCTGTAGAGATCACACCGCAATCATCAGCACGATATGACCTACCAAGATGACACTTTACCCACTCCATGAAGCGGCCGAGAGTAGACAAGTGAAAGAGATCAAGGTTGCCTTTCACAAGAGTGTTACCATCGATTCCGTTTGCGATGAAGTCTTTTTTGATTTTGTAGGGTTGCGTCAAGCCTGATTTAATATGGCGCTTTGGGTGATCGTCATCCTCGTCTGAATAGTGCGTTTCATCATTCTCCTGGGAGTCTAGCGGGCTGCCTATATTATGAACCTGGCCTTCAGCGATGACCCGGGGAGCTTTCGCATCAGGAGGCGGGGTTATCGGTATTGTCTGAGGAGAAGCGTCCATATCCATAGAAACATTATCATCGCTTTCTTCCCTGGAGGGAGTCTTATCCTTAGTCTTAAGCGACTTCAACCGTTGCCTTGGTGGCTTCGGTTCCCTCGCCTTTCTGCCTGGACGCAATTTGGCAACATTAGAAATAGCTTTCTCTCCTTTCTGTTCTGCACGCTTGCGTCGCATGTAAAGTCGTTTTTGGAAACGTCTACGCGACGACGGGGTGAGATCGGATGGCCTTGTATCCACTACTTTGTCACCCCCAGGACTAGGTGACCTGTCTTTGGATGAAGGATGAGACAAGGCAATGGATTGCAGAGCCATAGGTGATATTGCGTTCCCTGTCTGCAGAGATGAAGGCTCAAGTAGTGGCGAGCTTCTTTCCGTCACTTCCATGGTATTTGTCAGCTGCTGCGGTAGAACCTGAACGGGAGCCGACTTGACCAAATGAACAAGCATATCACCACTGATGGCAGTGGGATTCGGGAGCGTCCGGGCTGTAGGAGACACCGGCGACGGTGAAACAACAAAATCGGGAATGCCTGGACATCCTTGATCCTCAGTTTGCGCTTCATCCACGTCTTTGTCCGTTCCAGACTCTGTTAGCCGAAGGAACCCTCCCAGGACCTTCAGCTGGCGGAAATCCAACCGTGTCAGTGCAGTCTCCTGCCTCCAAACATGTTGTATGTCGCTCCCCCATGCTGCGGGGTCAGGGGATGCTGGATTCACATTCTCGGCTGCCACGATATTCTCTACATCGATGTCCCTCGCGCTCATTTGTCGTTCTAAGGTTTCTTCCTCCCACTTCGGCTCAACAGTGACGAGTTCCTCAGCATTTCTTTCTTCCCATTGCACCCAAGAGTCTGAGACCTCCTTAGCACATTCCAATTTCGGCCTCAAAGACGGCAAAGTGTGGCTTCGAGAAAGTGTGCGGTGAAGAGTATCGATATACGCACAGACGTCCAGAATGGTTTTGGTTTTGACACAGGCAGCGATGAGATCAGGCCTAAACCGCGAATGGACGGAAAGTGCATGAAAGAAAAGGCCCTTTTCTTCTGTAGTCCAATATCCTGTTGGAGGAATATATGAAGGCAGTAAAGGTTCAGCATCAGTTCCAGTAAGATGTGCTTGTATTTGGGCAAGATGTTGACGAAATTGTGCAACATATATAGCACTTGCATTTGCTTCCTGTTCGGAGACGAATCTTCGTCGCTCATGACCGTTGCGCATAGTACGTGCCAGCAGGCCGCTACTTCTTACGTAACGAAACACATGTGACCGTGCTCCTCTCTGCAAGTCCGAGCATCGAGCAAATCTTAACCTTGTATGTACTACAATGTATACATCGCTTATACTGTGGTCAATCGGTCCAACCTTTCTAGTCCTCGTCTTGAGTAGTAAACAGTCCCTCTTGACATTCTCCTTATGGTACATATGACGATGACGGAGCAAGGTTTAAGGCTATGCTTGCGTCGACCCCTAGTAATTAAAGATTTGCCGATGGCACACCGTGACACCTCGCGCCCTTGCGGTGTTGATCTTCCCAGTGGCGTCGGGCAAGCTTGCGAAGCTCTGACTTCAAAAGCTTCCCAGAAGGATTACGTTCTAAATAACGTCGAAAACAGTTCTTAAATACTCAGTTAAGGATCGACGTACCCAACGGCTCATGTTGAATAACGATCATGACGGGGACAGCAAATCTCGGCAACCTATGATGAAGAGTCCCGCGTCAACCCGATCCATGCAAAAGTTGTGAGAATTATACTTCTGTCTTGTCAGCGCTATCAGTCCTGCTTCTGTAACATGGTCTTTGTAGGCTGGTTTCACGAAGACCACGGCAGCTACTTGTTCCCCAAGACGCTCGTCTGGTATCCCCACAGCCGCTGCTTCAAACACTCGTGGATCGGAATAGAGAGAGTTTTCCACAGATACAGAGTCCTGTGGAATATAATTCAACACCAGTAAAGCTTTCGCTTAAACCTTACCACATTCTCTCCGCCACGAATAATTATGTCCTTCACTAGTAGATATCATGTCAATGCCGATTCATGACAATCCAAAGTTGTACTCGCATCTGTCTTTGATATACAAAAAGCCTTCGTCGTCCAGCATGCCGAGATCTCCTGTTCGCAACCAACCGTTTCCCATTAGAACCTTTTCTGTGGCGTCTACGCAGCTACTTCAGGGGCGTTTCCTTATAGAAACCCAAACCTACCGGGATCGCGCCAATAGCACTTCATCACATTGGGTCCACGTCTGGGACATTGATAGAGACCGTCGCATGTAGTAATGATTAATCACAATAACGCTTACAGCCATACTTCTCCGACGCGACCAGGAGGTTGAACGCATTGATCTTCACTCATGATCTTGACTTCGTTCACGGGTGACGTTCTTCCACTAATCAACTAGAATATTAGTACACAACGAGTAATCAAGGTAGGGCACAACTGACGTGCTGGCAGGTCTTGTAATATAGTCTTCTCCCGCGACCTTTGGACAACAGGTAACGAGGTAAACTTGAGTAGATAAGTGACTAGCCCACTTACTGAAACGGCCACTGAGTTTATTTCAGTCATCCCGTAAGCCTGACATCTGAAAATCACCCCAATAAGCTATATTCGGTATGGAGAAGTACGGACAACTAACATATTCGCGGTCGGAAATGCGTTGTGAGCTCGTGAGACGAGAATGTCAGCAGCAGGTGCTCCGCCAAACAGGATATTCTCAATTGGGTATCCGACCAACGAGCTGTCCATGAGATCTGCGACCATAGATGGTACACTTGGTAGGAAAAGAATAAGCAGAGACCAAGACTTAAGAATGCGATCTTACTTACCCTCCCGCTATAGTGATGTTTTCTTGCTTGATCAACCTAGCAAAACAATTAGCTATTCGGCTCCTTATTGTCCACGTTCAAATGGAGTCCGTCCCTACCTCGCAGCTAGCAAAAAGTTCTTCGAGTGTGGGTCATGAAATTACAGCATCTGCAACTAACCTTCTTCTGGAATCCACTTTCTAAGTAAAACAATTTTCATGCCAGTGAAGGTGGATAGCATCTAGTACACCCAAATGAGCATTATCATCACCATCAAGATAAGAGATTTACCGAGAAACTGGTGATTCCTGCGACATGAAATAGGGGAACAGAGACCAGTATACCCTTTTGAGGTCCCTCCTGCAGAGGAAGAGGGTAGTCTTCGCCTCGTCTTAATGCGGCCCTTGCACCTCCAGCCATTATCTGATTGTGGAAAGTGTGAGAATTGATAGTGGAGACAGAAAACAGATGTGCACATTGAGAACATTGGTCAAGAATTGCCGTTGCGAACTTAAGACACCCTTTGGCAAGCCTGTAGTACCTAGGGATACAGCATATAATATATAATTAAGTGGCAAGGCAGAACGCACCTGATGTGAACATGATAACAGCGTTATCTTCGGGGACAATGACTAGGTCATTCTTCAGGATGCTGGTCGGATCTCCACAATAGTTATTGACGACAGTGCAAAAGCATTCCATTCCCTTCCATGAGCCTTTACCCTCATAGCTATCAAATACGAGAAAACCCGCGGTAGCTGTATCTCTCAATATCTCAGCGACTGCCGGCTCAAATACATCCGCACATTGCGGGTCAACTATAATTAATTTGCATTCCGTGTGTGAATGGCAAAACCGCAGGGGCTGAAGTGGTAGCCAGCTATCAAAATAATAATTCAGCTGGTTTACGACGAGCGAATGGCCATCAACGTACGCGTTTGTGAGAACAGGCACGGCGCCGATGAGATCTTCCAGGTCTCAGCACAGCGATGATGGAGGTCAATATGTGACACGTACGGCAGGCCCAGAATGAGACCAAGTAATCTAGACAATTCCGAGAACAAATACCCACTTTGTCTCCTTGAGAATGAAATAGCAATTTACATGTGGACTTCATCTCTTAATACAATGGACTTTACCTTTCTTTACGTTGTAACAGTGGCGGAACAGTCCTGCCACTTTTAAGGCGCGTTCATGAATTTGGCTGTAGGAAAAGCGCTGGCCCTCGAATACAACATGGATCTTTTCCGTATATTCATCAACGCATGACAGCCAAAACTGGCGAATCGAAGGCCAGAGATTTTTATATGTTCGATATCGGCATCCATCGATAACCTCTGTGTTGACTTCGTGGGGCTTACCCGGAGCGCAGAGAAGGGCCTCGGCTGAAAGGTACCATCCTCGGCAGAACGTCATACATATCCCAAAAAATGCACTCACCCTGCGCTAATGTTCGAACTGGTTTCCAAGACATCAACTAGTGGTAGATGGCAAACGAACGGAATATAACCCCTCACGGGTTTTTATCGAGACAAGCATGGTTATAACGGCAACTAGTGTCATTCCGGGGGGGCTCTCCTGCACTATCACGGTCAAGTTCGTCACAGAACAAATGACATTGTGAGATGGTTTGCTGCTATACTGCTATATCCGCGGGAATGAGGATTTCCGCGGTTGCTGTGGTTTGGGGGATGGCATAACCGCCCTGGGATCGGAGATCCTGCGATACCACGAGTGCAGATGTTTCTCTGGGCTTTCAGTCTAGCAGCCGACGTACAGGACGGAAATCCGAGTCATCGCATTACAACGTTATGCTAAAGCCAGAATATCACCAGCGGCTATCTTTGACATGTCACGAGCGAGGAGCCGGACTTCGCACTATCCATAGATGGTTCGCCGCTCCAGACAGAATTTATAATATCAAATCAGTAAACTCACAAAAGGGTCTTGTTCCAAGCAAAGATACAGCCGCGCAGGGAAAATAAAGTGAAAAAAAAAAAAAAAAAAAACAACTCGACGTGGGGTAAAGGCGACAAGCAGGTTAGGCTGAGGATGTCCGGCCTGTGCAACAGAGGGGAACAGCGCTGATCTGGTGGATATGATATGAAGCTTCGATACCAAATCGAATCCGGTCAGAAGGCGAAAACAATGAGAGAGTTACCACATAACAGGAACATGGACAAACCTGGCCATTGGAGACGCTGGTAAGGCATGGATCGGGGATCACGGCAGGGTCCAAGCTTAGTGTCAGGCTCCTCGGAAGCGATATTGACGGCCAAGGGCACATGTCAATATGGGATGCTTTGATGATCAATAATCATTAAAAACTCGGCGGTTCTCCGCGTATGAATGAGCTATGGTGTAAATATAACATCACGTCCTAATTCTTGTTCGGAATTAAAAAAACTCACGAAGTGAAGCTGAATTTCTCCAAGTCCGCCAAAGGACAACTTGCGCCACTTATGCATTTTACCACGCGACCCATAGGGAAAATCACGAAAACCAATTAATCGAAGCCGCTTACCGTATTACCAGTACCAGTGAAACTCGGATAATTTAATGTAAAAAGCTTTGGGTATAGCCTGTCACCCATAAGTACTTTGTTGTGACATAACGGCATATGAAGTTCAAGCCACAAAGATTAGCCGGGGACGGTTAGTACATAATCTATAGGGCAAGGCAAGTGTGTGAACTGCTGTTGCCCCATGATCGATGATCGCGTACTCAGCTTCTATTAAATGAAATGACCACGGATTACATAGACTGCATTTATAGTGATCCCGAGTCCGACGTATCTAACTCACAGTGTCGTATCTATCACATCAAACGACGAATGGTTAACGTTTTTCAGATCACTGGAGAGAGAGAGGATGTTAGTTTGTCGATGCCAAGCCAAGTTTGAGCCAAGTTCGGAAGTTGTGTCGGACATCGGACTGGCACCGGCATGGAGTTTGCGCATATGGTCATTATATAATAGGATTTACTCTCGTCATGCAAGTGCACGATGACTTGGAGCCTACGGTTCAAATTCGCGAGCTGAAAAAGGACAACGTTAATTTTGTATTGAAAAATGTTGATCTTGCGTATGTTTTCGCCTAGTACTACATGATATATCGGTTGAATTTGACCTTTCTGTAGTTTCGCCAATTCCCTAAGGAGGGTTATGATGGCAGATATACCGACTGTAGGTGTGTTATAGCCACTTTTGTCTTATATTGGCGTTTTGTGTATCATTCTGACCATTCTCTAGCGATCGACATGGTTGAGATTGAAATTAACACTACAGTTCTGCCGGACGAATTTATCGCACATCGCCTAGGCATGGTTCCAATATTCAGTTCAAACTGTGACGAGGCTATACGTAATTCTAGGGTGAGTCTCTTCTAATACAGCTATCCAATTTCATCTAAATCGTTTCTTATAGGATTGCACATGTCTTGCAGGCTGCGACAATTGTTCGATAATGTTGGTACTCAATGTGGCTTGCCATGACCACCATACAATGGATATCACAAGCAATCATCTTGATATCGTACCACCCGGCACAGCTGGAACGTGGGGGAGTTCGGAGGATGTCCAAGATCATGACGCTGGAGAAGAGTTGTCGAAGCGGGGCGAACGGTTTGGTCAACCAGTGGGAAAAGGTGTGTTGAAACCCAAATTTTGTCTACTGCGTTTGTTGAAATTATAATTCAAGATGACCCTAGTGTTGCTCCTGTGTTAATATGTAAGATTCGCAAAGGACAAGAATTGAAACTGAAATGCGTGGCGAAAAAGGTTTTCTACTTTTCAACCTATGGCTAGCTTTGCTCACCCATTTCCTTAGGGAATCGCGAAAGAACACGCTAAATGGTCACCATGTTCTGCAGTAGCATTCGAATACGACCCGTATAATAAGTTGCGGCATACATCTTACTGGTTTGAATCAGATGCACGAGCGGAATGGCCCGTCAGCGAAAATGGCAAGGAGGAAGAACCACCGAGAGATGATCAACCTTTCGATTTTAACGCACAGCCCCGCCAGTTTTACTTTGACGTGGAGACAGATGGTAGCTTGGGGCCGCAAGAAGTGATTATGAAGGTCTGTTGTCACGTACATGTTGCCATCAACTATTAAGGCTTTTTCCAGGGCTTGGCAGAATTACAGACTAAGTTGGCCAACCTAATCCTTGGTCTCAAAACCCAGCCAGAACTCGATATGCTCACGGGTGGTGAACAGCAACCAAATGGTCAAGCTGTGGATGGAAGATGGGGAGGTGGTGGCGTGCCTGTGGGCGGGGGAGGGGCAGGTGGATGGGGTGGGGCGCCAGCAGCAAGTGGGTGGGGCACAAGCCCTAGTCAGGGAGGTGCTGCAACAGGGATGTGGACTTCAACAAGTCCTAACTCCAGTGGGGGGGCCACAGGTGGATGGGGTGGGGGTGGCGCGTCCGCCGGTTGGGGTAGTCCTGATCAACAAGCCAATGGTTGGAACGTGTAGGATTGTCTCCCACAATGTGTTTTCTTAGTTTGTATGAATGTGTGGGTAAACGCTGTGGCTACGACGATTCTGGTTTAGTTTATGTCTATAAACCACGTATCTGGTCAAAATTCAATATATAGCAAGCAGGTAACAAAATGGATGTCTGATAATGTTATACGCGACAACCAGCGCAGTCATCTTATTAGAATCTATACGATTACTCAGGCTTGGGCGAAGGCATCGGCACAACTGAGCGTATTGTACTAGCGGAGGTGGGTACACCCGGGCTCGGGCGCGAGGCATGACTTACACTCTGCAACAGGCTTCGCCGTGGGTTCGTCATGTACAACTACGGATTAAAATATGAGGTGCCGGGAGTAGGATGAAGATATGTGGCGCATACCTCGTCTGATTCTTCGAAAACGTCAGCCCCATCTACAAACGAATGCTACGGTCAAGTGAAACGCAGAAAAATAGCTGGAAAATGCTCACGGAGAACTGGATTGTTATCAGAGAGTTGCCAACCCCCAGCTGGCACTGAATAGTCAGGTGGCGAGGAAGGCGTTTGAGCCGCTTCGCGATCCTGAGCTTCTACGAGCTCCCAAGGCACCCTTGTGTATCTAGTGGTAGACGGTTCTTGTGGATCACCCTTTGGTCCGTATATTTTTACTTCAGCAAGAGCAGTCTTCAGGGCGCATATCCATTTGTTACGCCGTCTCGCTAATAAATCCGTGAAAGATAAGATGGGGGTGAGTCAGTCTCCGTTGAATTGCACATGTGATTGTATACCTTTAAGGGCGCCGCCCTGCTGCCCATTGCCCTTGTATTTGATGTCAGCAGTCAGTACCATTTTTTCCTGATCAGGAAAATCTGCAAAAGAAAGGTCAGATCATTGGTCACTGGTGAGATAGAGCGGATTGGTAAACAAACCATTGACTGTTACGTCAAACACGGGCTGATAGTCACGCCTTTCGATTTTGACAAACTCCAGCATATTCGCCCGCAGTGCCTCAAGCTTCTCAAAGGTTGTGGAATAGCTCACATCAAAGCTAAACGTCTCTGACATCTATCGAATCATGTTTGGTGGATAAGGTTGTAATGATTGCTCCGTAATGCTCACCTGAGGGCTTCGACGGATGTTCTGGACAAACTAACAAGGAAGAATATATCAGCTATCGTCTCTAGATAGGACCATGTCAGAATCACCATCGTATTTAGTACATTGTTCGGTGCCTGCACCATTGTTCCGTTGGCATCAAGGAAAACTGTGCTGAGAAGCCTTATCTCCTTCACAGTGTAGCTCTCTTTTGCGAGAATGATCGAATCACCGACATCGAACGGGTGCTTGACAAATAAGAATATAATGCTTTGGAGCACTTCTTGCAAAGTTCCGCCGATCAGCCAACTCAGACCTGGATAAGAACACCGCAAACCATGAGCAGCGCCGAGAGCCAATGTCGAGGGAAAACTGACCGAGGATCAGAGTACCAGTCCCTGTGACCAACGTAACGAGTTGAGTTTCCTGGAGTGGACTAGTATCGAAATTTAGTTTTAGAAGCCTGAGTAAACGTACCAAAGTGACAGCAATGATGAGAGCAGCGACGATCACGTAGACTGACATGAGGATGTTATCCAACCTCCCGACAGCACTATCCAAGTCCCGCATGGAGTTCTCGATCGACTGTTGCTCCCGATGGAATTCGCTATTTCAGGTGAGGTTTCTTAGTGGAGATATTTGAACGCGCTGGGGAATACTTACAGGCACGCCATTTCCACCTCGTCCCGGGATACATCCCCATTCGTGTCTTTGTCGAATAGAGCAAACACATGATCGGCTTCGTCGGGGGTTGGAAAGTAACGCGCTATATCCTTCGAATGGAGATATTCTTCCCCCGGCTTAGCGAAAGAATAGAATAGTCGACGTGCAAGCTGATTATGCAGTAGTAAAGTGATAGTCATTAATCCCTCAGGGTGACGTGATCGATGACACTTACTAATCTAGACTTGTTGGCTGATTCCAGAGCCGTCTTTACCATCGCTTGAGGAGAATTAGGCTGAAGGACCGAACTAGGGGAGTTTTTCGAATCAAGGAAGACGCAACCCGCTCGTGATGAAATTTACCTGCCAGCAATTTCAGACGCAACATTTCCGAATGCCGTTGTTGTAGTAGTGGCGGCGAATCGCACGCCTTCTCTGAATTTCTTGAGTAGCCTATTGGGGTTGACAGCATTTCCTTTTGCAGCTGGGCCATCACGGAGTGTATCTGTTCGTCCAGGAGTATCTCTGGAGTTCCTGTAAAGGATGACCAATGACCTGACAGCGAACTTTTGGTCGGCAATACGCTCTGTTATGTTGTACAAGAACACATGAGATTACTGCCATCAAAAGAAGGAAGATGATTCAAACCGGCGTAAGAACGTTCATGAAATTTCCCAGCAATCCACTGGATCGAGAACTTTTCGAACAAAAGAATCCCAGAGCAGAGGTATATCCCAAAGAGCAACTTCCCGATTAGACTGATCGCTGCCACACTTTTTGCGCCATTCCCTTTCTGCGGGTGATTATCGATAACAGGATTCCACGATATCCAAATGGTAAGCGTCCAAGCAAACAAGGCTATGTATCTGTGATAAGGATTGCTTAATGAGATCTCACTACTTATCAGGCAAGTCTCCCCACCTGTGTAACGCCTGCGTCCATTCAATATAGCGCCTTGCACCTATAGCCACAACCCCAACGGTGGCTCTCATGACAGATGGGAGGGCTAGACTACGTACCGGGCTGTAGCACCCACTGGTATAACTGAAAGGCCACTTACCTGGCGGCCAGCACAGCCCACCATCCTGTAAAGAGAGAGCGGATTGTATAACGAAATAGTACAGATCGGATCAGGACCAACCTCCCCAGCAGACAGTCAACCATATACTCCACCATATGAGCCTAACACCCCAAATCTACACATCATCAGATCCGAGCAAAAAAAGAGAACGATCGGACAAACATTGGCATTGGGAAACCTAGTCATTGAAAGGATGCCAGGGATCCAAAGAATAGCCAAGAAGGGAACGATGAAAATTATCCAACGCGTGATAATGGATACATTGAGAAGATAGTTATACAACTTGCTGAGCTTGATATATATATCCAGGTCAAAACGCTTACCGCCCGCGGCGCTATCGCACGTACTTTGTTATTGGGTACGTCTCCATCAGCATATGCAAGGTGTGCATTTGTTGCATTACGAGTGTCGAACTCCTCGTATGAATGTTCGAATCGTTTCATGGTACCAGACAAAACGTCCCAGCTCGAGGAGCGGGATTTGGAATGCGTGGCATCGTATGGCAGTCCATGATTGTCTTGAGCACGTTCCATGTCATACTTAGGACTCCCAGAATGCAGAGTTTGGAGCGGCAAGGTATCCTGAGAACTTGGAAGTGGGATCGCGGTTGTAGATCCCGGAATTGGCGTACTTAGCGATGGACGCGTTGGAGGGTATGCTACTCCGTGAGGAGAATTGGAGGCAAATGGGTTTGGGGACGATCTGATTGTATGGGGGGGGTGTAGCTCGACTGGCTGGTATTCTATGCCAGAAGGCTCGAGTGCTGATGACATAGTAAAAATGACTGTGTTGTCAAGAGAGCAAGAGCGCCAGGCTCGACGATGTCTCTCGTTAGAGGAAGAACGCGGTGAAAGCTTGGAGACAGTTCAATGAAGTAAGGAAGAACACTATAGTGGGCCACTGGGAAATCGCTGGACATTTCACCAAAGATTAACACTCCGCAATCCAGAAAAAAGATTTGAATACGCCACTTCGACACGCGCACATGTGATGTGTCACTTGTTTCTTCCCATGCATTTTCGTTTCCCTCGCGACAGGCACACCTGCCTGCGATTACCTATCTCCTCAGTAACACCTGGCTCCTACACCTACTCCTCTAGTACACCTACACCAACATGTTGTAGCAATGTTTCTATTTCAAGCTCGATTCGTTCAGACACCCCTTACTTTAAGTTACCGTACTATTTCAATCAATTCCGATGCCCCACTATTATTAGGCTCTTACTGTGGGAAGGCTCCAAATCTGCCGAAATGTCACGGAGGTCACAGGTCCCAAGGCTACCAAATTTTCGAGAGGTTCTAAAGATTAATTTTTTTTCTGGGCAAAATTGTGATTTTCTACCCTGCATAGGCTGTACTGTGATATGTATGTATAACTTGTCTGTCACTGTGGACCCCCCAGTGCCGGAAATTCACACCCCAATTCCCCCCTCTTATATATGTAAATTCATACCATTATTAGTGTCTACAAGTATTGAATATAATACCTGGAGGGAATAAATTTCATCCCAGAGAGGTTAACCTATCAGCCAGTAATTATATCATACCATGGTGTCATTTTCATTTTTTAAAGGTACAAACAAAGGCAATGAAATTCATGTTGAAAATGGCACATTTCATACCTGTAGACCTGGCAGCAATCTAGAATGAGGACAGGGAACTATGGTACATAGTGAGCTAAAGAAACAAGGAGGAAAACATAGATACATACCTCCTCAGTGTCAGGGACAAATGAAGACAACTGAGGAGGCAGACAAGAGAAGGAGTCAGTAGTATCAGAGAAGCGTGTGATAGGTATGGATAGAACTGAATGTGCATGGATGCAATCAACCATATAATGCCAACACACCCCCATGAGTGCAGTCAGGCAAAAAGAAAGGAAAGAATAAGTATCAAAGAGAGACAAGACCAAGATTGACTGTATGTTTTGTATGTAAAGGCAAAGCGAGAGATTTTGTAAGAATATCTGCAGTCATTTTGGTGGTTGGAACCCAAGATGTGAAGGAGCCAGAAATGATGTGTTCGTGGATGAAGTGATATCTGATGTTGATGAGTTTTGAACATGAAGAGGTAGCATCAGAGCTAGCCATGTCCATGGCCCTGATATTGTCACAGAGTGAGGGGAAAGGGTGAGGAATAGGAACATGGATCTCAGTCATGAAAAGATGCATCCACAGAGCCTCCTTCATAGCATGAGCCATCACCAATTATTCTGCCTCAGTAGAAGAGAGGGTGATCATCTTCTGTTTCACAGATGACCAAGATACAAGGGACTGAAACAGATAGAAGAGGTAGCCTGATACGCTCTTCCAATCAGTTTGATCAGTTGCCCAATCAGCATCCATAAGGGAGTAGCCCTGGGTGTATGAACCATACACAGGGTGATCCGAAGTAGGGTGTGAGCCATACTCCAACATGTAATCAACTGTCCCAACCAAGTAATGTAAAACACCTTTTGCTGCCAATAAATGTGCTTGAGTGGGATTGGTGTTGAATTGTCCAAGGCTCATGGCAGTGTATGCAAGATTGGGATGAGTGCAAACTGCTAAGTAGGTAATAGAACCTACTAGAGCTTGGTAGTGGGCAGTGATGTTGTCATCTTGAATATCAGGGAGAGTTCAGAGAACAAGGTGGCAAGAGATGTAAGGGATGACAAAATGGGACAGATTGGGGATGGGCATCGAGGAGGTTATATGATGTGAGAAGATTTGTGACAAAGGTCTTTTGTGATAACCAGATTCTATGTTGAGCATGGTCCTGGGTGTTATGGATACTGAGGTAAAGTGCAACTGGGCCCAGGTCAGAGACTTCAAAGGACTTGTTAAGCTCAGAAATGAGCTACTGCCAAAGAGCTGGGGAGTTGGTTGCAGTGAGACCATCATTGACATGGATAGGAATCAACATGATGAGATCTGAGCTGTCAGGTGGCATGGGCACAGACAGTGTGGGAGATGTTGACCAACAACCAATGAATATGCCATGATCAACCTCACAGCAGATGAAGCCCAGCTTCTCAAGGATAGAGCACAATAAAATATACCACTCATAAGCAGATTGGCAGAGACTGTCAAGAGCTCGACAAATACAGTATACTGAGGAAGAGTTGGGAGTGGGAATCCTGGAATCTGCTTGCAGTAAATCTTGCGATCAGTGATGATGGCATTCAAAAAGGCAAGCTTAGTATCAAGTTGGAAGATCTTGAGATCAGCATAGGCAGCATAGGCCAAAATGGTGTGGACACTTGTGAGTTTACACACAGGAGCATATGTTTCACCATAATCATCAGGCCACTAGCTGAAACCCTGAGCAACAAGACACACTTTCTCCTTTCCATGAATGATATTGCCACCAGGGTCATATTTGTGAATGTAGACCCACTGAACACTGATAGCCTTATGGCCAGGAGGTAGGGTAGTTTCCTTTAAAACCTGTTGTTCCTGGAGCCCATCATACTCATGCTGCATCACAGCATGCCAAACATCACCATTGGGGCATGTAGTGACATCACAATAATTTGCAGGGAAAGAGTTAATGTCAAAGGCTGATGGGGGTTTATGGGGAGAGGGTAATGGAGGATCAGGTGATGAGCTAAGTCCTGCAAAAATGTGAAGTGTCAGCTTCAAGAGATGCAAGGGAGCGAACTCAGTTGCAGCTATGAGCAGATCTAGGTGGAATAGCAAAGCAAAGTCATCAATGGTGAACATGGTAAGTGGTGCAGCAAGATCATTAAGGCATGACAGGGGTAAGGGTATACCCCTGTGTATTTGGGTTAAGGGTATGAGGGGTAAGGGTAGGGGTTTGGAAGTCGATACCCTTGCATACCCCTGTACCCTTACTAAGGGTATAGGGGTATGCTTACATAAGAATATTGTTTGATTTTCCAGCTACAAAGGTTTATATTCAAGAATTAAATTCAGATTTTGGAGTTGTCCAACATTATGATGGCTTCATTATGTCTATTCCCTCTTTCTCTCTCCCCTACCCATCCTACAACACCCCTTGACTCTTCTCCCTCCCTCTCATCTTCTGCCCCTCATTTACCACTCAATTCTCCTCCCACATCAACACCTCTCTCCTCTCCTACATCTCTCCCTTTAACTCCACCTCTTCCTCCACCTCTCCCCTCTTCTCCATCTGCTGTCTCCCCTTCCCCCAACCACCTCATTTCCCCATCCCCTGTATCTTGCCTCACTCATCCTTGAAAACTGACTAAATTTGGACTAGATTGGGCTGAAATTGTACAGGCCAACAAGGATCATCTTGCCAGTCTGCATGCTGCTCACACTGCATGTTCTACACATATATCTCTGCATGATCTTTAAGGCATGACAAGGGTTACCCTTATATGTAAAATCTCATACCATTGCCCTTACCCCTGAATACCCTACCCTTTGGGGTAAGGGTATGAAAACATATAAGGGTTGCCAAGGGTATGGGGGGGTTTGTCAAGGGTACAAGGTTTTTGCACAAATCAACATATTTTATGTCAAAATTTATATAAAAAGTGTTGATAACTATTGTATTTGCTATTAATCCAACAAGGTGAAGAGGTAGGGAGCTGGCCATGAACACTTTTGTTAAAAATGATGTCACACGAGAAAGAATATTTCCCAGTAAGGCTTCGGACATGCCAGCTGATGCAATTTTCCTTGTAACCAACAAAGATTGCTTTAAACATTTGAGGTCCACCTTTAGAACATAATTCCTCAGGGATGAGGACAAAACACTGACACCCCCATACCTGAAGGTGGGAAAGGTCAGGCTTGGATTTTTCCATCATTTTGTAAGGGATCATGTTTTCAGGTAGAGTAGAGGTTGGAATGTGAATGCACAGGTATTGAGTAGTGAGAACAGCATCCCCCCAAAAAGAAGAAGGGAGACCAGAATCAGTGAGGAGTATCTGGGTGGTGTCCTTGAGAGTGTGTATGTAATGCTCAGCTTTGCTGTTCTGAGAATGGGTGTAAGGGAGGGTCTGTTGAAGTGTGATGCTGTGTTCAACAAAATGATTGAGTAGTGGACCTTTGATGAATTCCGAAGCAATGTCAGTGTTAAGGTTGTGCTTATTGTGAGGGAGGAATCAGAAAATGCATGGGTTTTCTGAAGGGGGACAAACAAGACTTGGCTTCAACTTATAAGAAGTTGTGCCCTTCCTCTTGATTAGGGTTGTCTCTGATTTACTGGACTTGAATGTGAATGCATGGGTTATGCACTGGGTTTCTGTACTAGACAGCAAGTGAGGATGAAGATTCCAAGTAGTGCTTAACTAATCAATATTCAAACTGAATAGCTTGACCTAATGTGCAAGCTTATATACTAAGTACAAATGTTTCTACAATACTCTAGTAGAGTCTACAATGACTATTACTAATAGATGAGTAAGATACTCAGGGATTACACGGGTTGCCCAAAGCCTAGAATATTCCACAGTGTTCTCCCCTATTTTCCTGAGTTGGACTTGTAGCAACTGATTGCTAATTTGGTTACTAATCCTCGTGATCCCTTCCTATCGGTATTACCGCAGTCATCCCATGGGTTTTGCGATGTCAGAAGATCAGAGCGTGACAGTATTTCCCCTTAGTGCCAAGCCTTCAAGGCATGTGATTGTTCAATGTCTTGATTCAGTAATTTCTTGATTTTATTCCCAACCAT
>QLOK01011538.1:0-12355 GCA_003313805.1 Tricholoma flavovirens
GGGCAATGGTGTTTCCTGTTCTTGTGGTGAATAGTGAGCCTTGGATAATCGAGCCGGGGATGGGGATGGGGATGGAGGCATAGAGGCTTGACTGAAATCGTACAGACTACCGGACCGGCGCACATGCCCCCAGCCATCACCAAACTCGTTTTCTAATTCTGTCTGGAGAGTGGGGCGCGTATTGTCGAAGGGATCAGGACCTTGGGATCGAGACGAGAGACTAAGAGTTGAAAGCGCAGGAGAGAGTAGTCCTGTACTTCTTGATCGAGTTGTACCAAGAAAGTCACTGCAGGGAGATGACGCAAATGGAACCGGAAGACTGAAGGCGTGCTGGTCCACCTTGAATTCTGCCTCCGACAGCTTCTCTTCAAGACTGGGGTTGAAGAGACCCATAACAGATTTGCGAGTTCTGGATACACTTCGAGGATGATTGAAGCTCTCGTCAGGACCGTCAGGCAACACACCCGCAGGCTGAGTCACAAGATTCCGCTTGAAGCTCTTGAATCGGATGGTGTCGTCGCGGGAAGCTCGTTCTCTACCTTCTAAAGAGGGTGGAGGATCATCGGCAAGTTCGATAACATTTTCGTCCGCGAAGCACTCGTAGACTCGGGTCATGTGTTCCGTCTCTCGTTGCATGGCACTGAGCTGGTTTGCCGTTTCAGTCTGCTGCTGGATAATCTGGACATTCGTGTGCTCCAATTCTTGTATCTTCTGTAATAACTGCGAAATTAAAGAGGATTCTGGCTGAGCAGACTCCGAGTTCTGTGCGAGTGGGTGCCTGAACGGCGTCCCCGAGGGCCGTCTGGGGGTATCTCCTGGCGGATAGAACGAGCTTTCCGGCGCAAAATCCCTGATCTCTGAATCTCCGTCGCCCTCGCTTGGCAGACCTTGACCAAGATTTCTCATTGCCCTAAACCTTTCCTCCCTCTCCATCTTCTTTCTCAAAACCTCCTGAACCACTTTCTCAGAATCCCACGCAAATCCAGCCTTGGCCTTCTCCTCTAGCTCCTCGCTTTTTGCCTGAGTCTTCTCTAACTCATCCCTAAGAGCTAGGATCTCCTTCTCCAATCGCTTCAACTCCCGTCGGCCAGACTGATCCGCGCTGAATGAGTCAGACTCCAGTTTTTCCAGTTTTTCAAGAAGTTCAGCATTCTGGTCCGCAAGATGGGAAATCTCGGATGTGGAGACGGAGATTTTACGTGCATGACCTTTGAAATTTGGAACGAAGGGGGAAGTGTTGTACTCGGAGACGGGGCGACTAAGGCTGATACTGTAACGGGACGCCAAGGGCTCTGGGGACGGCGAGCGGGACGGTGATGACGGAAGACGGGCAAGCAAAGCTTGGTGTTTACTCTTGATGGCTACGTTGTTGTCGTATAGAGTTTTGCACACGGCAGAGACCTGTCCAAGCTCTGGCAAGGAGACTGTCAGTCATCTGCGTCGTGCGACTGAGGCGAGAACAGTACACACCATTTTCCCGTTCCTTGATAAGGTCATCAGCCTTGACGAGAAGCTCCGATAGTTCCTCTCGTGATTTCTCGTTCATCCACTCCATGTCGCCCTCGACGGCTGGAGACAACGCCGTGGCACCGTTGAGGTTATCCTTATCCCATCGCACTCGCTGGAGAGTGGCGGGCAAGGAGGATCCCAGAAAAGTACCTGGGGGAGGTTCCCCAGCTGGAGTGTGCGAGAAAGCAGCAGCATAAGACGGAGGTGGCGTCGACGTTGGCTTGGATACAGAACGACGGACTTTGGCAGGTGGGCGAGGACGGGGAGTTGCGGAGATATTCGCTGCAAGCATAGTAATTCAGGGAAATAGTCGTACAAAGCAGATGACTGCCGAGTTCAAGGAGGCAGCGAGACTGTCAGCCTCTCCTGGTCCAAGTTGCTCACAATCTCAGGCTCACCATGGCCCCTGTCATTTTATTCATACGTGCACATATAAATTAGGAATGACAGAAGCAGATGACGATATTATGGGGTAGCCTATGTACTATCTAATGTACAATGTTATCCGTGCCCAAAATGAAATAAAGAGGTCAGCAGCTTCCGGCGACCTGCGATCACTGTTGTTGCTGCCCCGCTGAAGGAGGATTGCCGAACAACCCAGAGCTTCCTGTTGTACTAGTTCCGTTCGCAGTGGAGGGCGCACCAAATCCAAATGCACTAGGTGTAGTGCCGGCGGGTGTACCGCCAAATAGTGATTGGCCAACGGCAAAAGGTTGCGAGGCTTGCAGTGTTGTGGTTGTGGTTGTCGAGGCCTTCGATGAATCATCAAACTTGAACGTAGTAAATGGTGATGGAGTTGATGAAGTTCCATTGGCTGCAGGTGTCGACGAAATAGGTGTCGCTGGCTGACCTCCAAATGCAAAAGTGGATGCGGAAGCCTCCCCAGTGTTGGTGACAGTAGGAGTGGAGGACGGAGTCGTTGACCAAGAAAACGTTGTTTTTGGTGCCTCTGCAGGCTTGGCAGCGGCTCCACTGCCTCCAAACACAATTGAACTCCCGCTAGACCCAAACACAGTGGATCCAGCCCCGGAACCCGTACGTGTACCGAGGGGGGTTCCTTGTGTCCCATTACCGAACCCAGCGAATACTGGTTTGGACGCGGGCGTATCTCCTCCAAAAGAGCCAAAGGGAGAAGGGGATGACGAGTTTGCGGTGTTGAACGCAGATGGCGTATTTTGAGATTCATTCGACAGAGAAGCTGCAGCGGGCGTGGAACTCTTGCTTCCTTCAAGCGTGCCGAATGGGGAACTGGACGATGTAATCGTTGCACCGAATGGAGATGGCTTGGTTTGGTTTTCACTCGATTGAGGAACGGCGGAAGTATCTGCTGAATCCTTGTTACTTCCGAATGGACTCGTACCAAATGCGGGAGTAAATGAAGTTGTCCCAAAGGAAAGAGGTTGAGTTTGGGCTTCACTAGTCGGAGGCGCTGTAGCAGGCGCCGTCACCTTATTTCCCGCAAATGAACTTGTCTCGCCAGCTGCCGGGCCGGATATGGCACCAAAGCTGAATTTGGTTGCTGTCGTTCCGGTATTTGCACCACTTGTGCCCCCGGCAGGTGCAGCAGGGACTTTGAAGTTAAAAGATAATCCAGTCGAAGGTGGTTTGACAGTATTATTACCAAGGGCGCCGCTTAAGGAAGATGTGGGTGCTGCAGGTCCAGGGGCTGAACTGGGTGGCTTGTTCGGAAGGCCGAAATCGAACTTCGGCTTGGACGTGGTACCGTTAGTGGTAGCAGGAGTAGAGGGAGCATGCGTGTTTGGGTTCCCAAATACTGACGTGGGTTTCTGAACATCATCAGCAGTAGGTTTGTCGAATGAGAATGAAGATTGTTGAGGCTGGGTTGAGGGAGTAATTCTAGCCAATAGAGATCCACCGCTTGAATCAGTTGTACCCAGTCCATCTTTCAGACCCTCCGATGCTTGAGGCGGTTGGGAAGGGGTCAAATTGAATGAGAAAGCCGCACGAGTAGCTGTAGAATCGGTTGCTGGCTTCGAAGGAGCAGGGAATGAAAAGGTGCTCTGGGGCTTTGGTTGCGGTGGCTTGTTATCCGTTGTAACGCCGCCGCCAGAAAGCGTGGCAGCAGGCTTAGCTGTTAGTCCAGAAGACAAGTTCGTGAAAAACGTGTTGCCCGAGGGTTGTGGGGTGGCAGATTTGGCAGGTGGCTTATCCTCAGACTTCAATGCAGGTGCATTACCCAAAGTAAATGGAGGCGCAGAGGCACCCGGTGGTGGCCCAAAGAATGATGACTGTTTAATGGCTGCACCCTTGGTGGACTCGGATGATGATGTAGGTGCAAACATAGGTATCGAGGCCTTCGGCTCAGTCTGAGGGGTCTTGGCATCTGCTGGTGTCGTGATGGTTATGGCTGGTATAGGTTTCGCTGCTGCTACTGCCGCCGCCGCCGCCGCTTCCTTTTCTTTGTTCTCCTTCTCAGCTTTCTCTCTTTCCTCTCTCTCCTTCAGTTCTTTCTCCGCCTGCTTCTTCATGTTAGCTTCCCTCATCTTCATCATAGCCTTCGCTTCTAGGTCTTGCTTCTCCCATTTAGAAAACGTCTTATAGCCATTACTACGCGAACTGCCGTTAGTACTATCTGTGAGTCCAGGGGACGCAGGACTGGAAGAAACGCCATGACCACTGAAGACCGATGCAACTCGTGCTCCAGATGCGATGCGCTTCCCATTTTGCTGAAATGGATTGGGGCGGAGGCCAACATTCGTGGCAACAGATTGACGATAAGGATCCATTTGTCTCGGGAGTGTGCCCAGAGATGTGGCTTGCGCAGGAAGGTGGGACAGTGGGGAGGGAGCTGCAGACCGAGATCGCCATAGAAGATTCTTGCCAGCAGGTGGGGGTGACTGATCAAAAAATTTCATTACTCTAATTGTGACGTATAATTGCGAGACTATCACAAACCTTGACATCAACAGACGGACTCTCAGGCTCTGTAGAAGCCTTAGGCGAATCTTGCCAGGCCAACAAGCGATGGGTCTTTGCCTCTCGGAATTCTTCCTCAGTGAGCCATGTTTCAACACAGACTTCGAGGTTGGCTTCTCGGTCTGGGTGTTGAGAGTCTAAAGGCTATCATCACAAACAGTTAATGAAAGGTGGATATAAAGAAAGCATGACGAACACACCATACTGAATTTTTGCCTTGCCTTCTTGATCAAGGCCTGACGAAGGCGTTGACCGTTAGGCCCTATCTTAAACATGACCCCATTGCTTTCCCATTCATCGCCTATCCGCTTTCCCTTTCCCCTGCCAGAAGATTCGTCCATGGACAAGTCACTCCCGTCACTCCTCTCCTCTTCATCCTGTAACGAAGTAGAGACTGATCTCTTTCCTCTTTTCTTACGCGAAACTTTCAGCAATTCTTCATCAAGACTTTCACTGTCGCCATCCTCGACGTCGCGATCACGCTTCTGGCCCCGCAAAGAGCTGCCTGCATCCGACTTTCGTTTTCCAACAGTTCTGCGTTTGCGACGGCGCCTGCGAGCTTTGACATCATCCCCGGTTTCGGCCTCGTATATACTGTCTTCATCATCTCCGCCGAAGGTGGACCCGGCCTCTGCCCGATCTCGTTTTTTCCCACGTGAGATAGATTTAAGCTCGGCTACTTCGTCCTCGGCTTCATTGTCGTCGATCTCCATGTTATCACTCTGGTATAAAG
This sequence comes from Tricholoma flavovirens, assembly GCA_003313805.1. Classification (NCBI taxonomy): domain Eukaryota; kingdom Fungi; phylum Basidiomycota; class Agaricomycetes; order Agaricales; family Tricholomataceae; genus Tricholoma; species Tricholoma flavovirens. Next base: position 5,180 of record QLOK01011538.1, read on the forward strand.
GTGCATTTTCGAGGGAAATCTTTCGCGCCCTTTTGTCCCTCGCACGCTTGGATAGAAAAACATCTTCATTTTCATCTTCATCCGCAAGAACACGTTTGGAACCACGCTGGGGAATCTGTCTGTATTCTTCCCATTCAGGATCTTCATTTCCATCAATCAGTTCCTCTCCCTCAACCCTCGATTTCTTTGGATTATCAGGTTCCTCGAACTCTTCTTCGTCAAATGCACGTTTACGGCCCTCGTCATCTGAAATGTTGAGGTTCTTCCTACTAGAACGACGGGAAGGCCCAGCCCTTGGAGGATTGTGAGCAAGCTCAGCATCTGCCAGACGAACAGCAGGATTAGGATTGTAACGATCCGCAAAGTTGAGGGGATTGCCAGGTGTTACATAAGTACTGCTGTTAAGACATGGCATTTGGTACATAAATTGGTAAAAGGCACTTTTGACGTACCGGTTTGGGGCATTTGTGTTTCCCAGAGGTATATATATGTCATCAAATGGAGGATTCAATCTGCCAGGCACACTGTTAACAACTCCGTTCGGCCACGCCGTCTGGGCGTTGCGTTGAACACCTACGATTGGAAAGATCAAAAAGATAAGATAAGACGGACAAAGACCGTAGACAGTTGTCACATACCTAAACGTAGCCTGAGATTTTGGTCAGGCAGTGCACTGCGATGATCCTGTCCCAGCGTCACTGCTTCGAGCTCAGCCTTTCTCTTAGCAGCCTCATTTTCTTGACGTGCGCGCATCGCCGCTGCATATGCTACGTTGAAAGGTCGGTGGTCATTGTCGGGTATGCCATGCCTCCGTCGCATCGACCTGAATGGCAATTAATCGTCAAACCTTGATTTCCTAAATAAATCAACATAAAAAGGGCAGAAACGTACAGTTTGTAAGACTTTTCGCGCCATACAAGGAGGGATTCCCAAAGCCTACGACCGGCCACGTAGAGGGCGAGAGACACAGAAAGAATGAAAGCAGATTTTATACCAAAGGAAAGACCAGACCACCTGCCAGACTGGCTACCGCGTAGGATTGGAACATTATTGGTGCCGAGGATGTCTGAGGTGTCGTCTCCCATAGCCGAGAACAGAAAAGGACGCAGCAAGTGAACGCTGGTCGGGAAAACTGGTGATGATGGTACAAGTCAAAAACAAGGAACGGACCCGCATTGAGCGCTTCAGCCACAAGATTGTTTGGCTATGCTTGAATCGGAGTCTAAACCCAGACTACATAACATTCTCCCCGCCAATTTGAAACGTTACCACACGCGGAAGCCTAGGGACATGGCTTTTGATGCCTTCGTTACCTCTACTTGTGACGTGGAAGAGATACGTGCTTGGTCCACGCTTGACTGTCCACCTATATACCTTGGCCATTCGAGTACTAAATCAAGCAAACATGCATGTGTCCTTAGTTTATCAAATTAAAAACTTCTTGTGACTCGTATAGACAAAGATCGGGACGGATCCACGGTGAGCTGCCCCCTGATCGCATATCTCCCAGTTACGGCGGGCAGGAGTGGTGCCATCGTAATCCAGAACACGTGGGAAAAACAACAACTCTTTTTTTATATGTACATAAGCCCGTCAGGCCGAGTTGAATCTGTCAACCCATTCTTTCCTATCCGACGCCTCTACCTTAGTCCGCCTTCGCACTCCCCTGTCATACTCGATGTCTAGCAAGATCATCACACTTGATGAGCTCCGTGCCCACAAGTCGAAAGACAACTTTTACATTCTCCTCCATAACAAGGGTACGCGGGTCCATATGTTATGCTTACCTTGTTTTACCTTTTATCAATTCCCAGTCTACAATGTCTCAAAGTTCATAGACGAGGCGTGTACAACCCTTGTAGCGCCTTGCCGTATCATTCATATATGTTTATAGCACCCAGGAGGAGACGAGGTAATTCTTGCTGAAGGTGGTACGTGGCATTATTCCGGCTAGGTAGTGTCATTCCTCCTGCTTACATATTATTGGTTCTATTTAGGTCAAGACGCGACGGAGGCTTTTGAAGATGTGGGACACTCCGACGAAGCCCGAGCGCTCCTTCCGGACATGTTCATTGGAGACTTCGAGAAGCCCGCCGTGAGTTCATTATCCATGTTCCCTGTACAAACCATCTGCTAACCTGTACATAGAACGTGAAGCTCAAGTCTGGTGCAGCAGCAGCCCAGGCTGCTCGGGTGTCTGGCGCGGTAGAAAAAGGGTCGAAGTATGTCGCACATATCACCCTTCTACCGACTGTTAATCCTTCCTACAGTGTAATGTACTTCGTCCCCCTCGGCCTCTTGGGTGCTTACTTTGCGTGGAGATACTACACAACTGGCTCCGCATAGGCTGCTTATCATTATATATTTCCTTGTCATCCAGTTATATTTCAGTAGTGTCGTGCACCATATTCCCTGCATATCTACTGCTTGTTTGCCGCGACCATTCGTAGGAAATAGATGCTTTATCATTCACATGCTTGTGTTCGAAGCGCGATACTGATGACGAGAACAACGGTCCGCCCCCATCGCATCCAAGGTCCGGCTCGACGGCATCGTGATTCTGACGCAAAATTCCGCGATTTGACACCAAGTAAGTAACATAGCAAACGACAAGAGCAGACAATCAAAAAGGCTTCTATCATAAATCCCACAACCTCTGCACACCTGAGCTGGATAGCAAATCCAGTCAATCCAGCACAAGTCTGGAGAAGCCATGAGAACGAGATAAAAATCAACCAATCTGGGTCCGGTAAGCATCAGCAACTGACAAGGCGCGAATAAAAGAGATAAGGATCTACAGAAGCCCAGACAAAGCCGAGCTTGTATAGGCAGACACTCACCAGACAAAAATGCCCATTTTCTCTAAACCCATCTTTGCTGCCTCATTTCTAGCAGCTTTCTTGTTGCCTCCCCTCCCTTTCCCATAGAATTCCCCATTAACCATGACTTTCACACACCACACCGGTGTCGTCTTCATTCCCTTGGTAATTTCTGGTGACATATTCAAGTCTGAATTGCTATCTTTCAGGGGGTCAGAGTACACCCATTCTACCAAACGACTGGACTTCTGGAGATGCTGGTTGAACAGCGCCAAATGTCCAGTCGTCGGGGTCATGGTTGTCGTCAAATCGGCCACGTCGGCTTCGTTTGTAGGAGTCGAACGTGGGGATGTGGCAGGAGTCGGCAAGACGGGGAGCCCATGTTGTTGACGTACGATCTGGTACGCCGCTTTAGCATAGGGTCGGAAAAGGGGATAAAGCCATTGTTTGACAACGTCTAAGCCCTGATCGAGATATAGCCCACCAATGAAAGACTGCGCAACAATCTGATCAGTCGAGAAACCATTGATAGCCGACAACCGGGCTAACCTCGAAAACATCAGCTGAAATTGAGGTCGGGGTTCAGTCATTATTTCGGAAATATAATATTGCATACCCTGGACATGTGTTGACGCACGAAGAGTTATCGCTTGGGCGGGATGCAACCGCAGACGGTCAGGCAGTTTGTACCTCAGAGAACTACCACAATTAGATCAGCATGTCATTCGCAGGTCCATAAACACCAGACACACATATCTGCAAGCGTGTAATTCCCAACAATCAAAGCCCTGATTTTCTATTTCGGAAATTGCTTTTAAGTTGACAGCCCCCGGACCGCGGCTGTTGCCGCCGGAGTCGGAAAACATACAGTTGAAGGACCGACACGCAGACCCGGATACATTTCGAACATAAGGCTTGTCACAGCAAGCCCTAATACCGTATCGCCTAGGTGCTCATATCTACCGACGAGGCGGTCAGATTCCAACTTCTCATGCGTCTGATATCAGGTGCAGCCACGAACTTCTCGTTGTCTGGGCTAGGATCATCCGGGTGATCCTCAAAGATATGTGTCGGGCGCGCGAAGTAGCTTCGGTGTGTGAACACCTGTAGCCTGATCTCTGGCGAGATAATTTCGGGTAGTGGAGGGAATAGGCAAGCGTTTGGGCCAAAGTCTGGTCTATCGTGGAACTCGTCAGGAAAGTACAACAGTGGATGTAGGACTTACATGAGGGTCATCTGCTGTGGGAATGAATGTGGGGGAGTGTACATCAGCACTGGGAAAGACCTAAGGGACAAGGATGGTGGCAATGCTGTTACTAGGCCAGATTTAAGGAAGGAATATCGGGGTTTAAGCCACTTGAGGAACATGTTCGACTCCGCCGTCAAACGCGTTAGAAAGGGTCATCGATAGCAATCACATGACACGTGGTTACTGGTCTCCGCACGAAATAGCCATGGTCGCGGCGGGTGAAGAAACTGATCGGGGTACAATGTGCATCACAATCCATCAATTCGGTATAAAAACACAAGATGTAGAGATAAATATATCCTAAAAAAGTGAGGAATCACCGCGATGTACGGTCATTTTGGCAGTGACGTACCATGGTCACTAGGGAACACGATTAGGGTCGGCGGCACGTCTCAAACTTGCCAAAAGAAAGTGCATTGGGGTTCAGGCGGAAATAGGAGGAAATAGGAGCATACCAGCATTGTTTGCTTTAAGTTTCACAGTGAAATAGTCCTTATGTAACCCGCACTCCGTCTTCTCCTTCCCTGCCCATCTTCCGCTTCTTTCGTCTTGTCCCCCGGTCACTTTCGCTGTGCTGTGCCAGTCGCCCACGCTGCGATAGCCCTGACCCAGGAGTTTATTACGAGGCACATGGTTCTCCTTGATATATGACTCCACAAGATGAAAGTCCCATGAATATAGCGGATTAAGCTTGAAAAGACCCGTAGAATCTATTTCAAGTGGTTGGAGCAAGGCCCTATCAGCCCCTTGAGAAGTTCTTCGTCCTGTGATAACGGATTTTGCCCCTCGATCTGTGTAAGCGCGTCGTGCAGGTTCAACCTGAAAAAAAAATATTATGAAAAGCGGAACAAAATGTAGTGGCCATCTGCAATACAGACCTTGACAACATAATCATAAGTATCCTCATCGGTCTCCCATAATCTCTGGCCATACTTATTCTCGAAATCGTCTACGGTATTGCATCCTGCAGGTTTATAGACGTGGACAGAAACAGCATACTTCTTCTTCACGTCATCAACGAGTTCATATGTCTCGGGAAAGTGGTAGAGGGTGTCAATAAAGATCAGAGGTGGCGAAGTCGAAGTGATCTTAGAAAGCATATCGATCGCTACGAGACCTGTAAGACCGAAAGCAGTGGTCTGGTGTAGACCGGGTAGACTTTGAATGCCCCATTGCAGGATCTGTTCAGGTGTAAGTGATTTGAGGTATGTGTTAATCTCGTCAAGATTTTCAATTGAGACTGGGAGATTTGGAGGGGACATAGATGGGTCAGACGGCATATCGGTCGATGTATTCAGGGAGAAACGTCAAGTCCTGGGTCAACGTCTTATGCATCCCGAACTAATTTCATAAGGCAAAAACCGTTCACTACTTCTAAGTCACGTGATACGGGCGGGGAGATCCGACACACCTTCTGGGAGGACATAGTAAGTTGGAAATTCCCACACCAAGGCTTGGTGTATGTAACTCAACCAAAGGGCCAAAGATCTAATAACCCGGTAGCGCGCCGGCGAGCGGCGGCAGAGCCCACTACTTTACGGATTTGATTTACATGAGAACTTGGTCTTTACAAACCTGACCACTCAGCCATATGGTGTACACTATATTATCTGCTCGCTGACGAATTACAAAACGCGCAGTCCGCTTACCAACAGATCAACTGACCATTTGCGACCAATGACTCACATTATTCCCACCAAAGACTCGAGCTTGCGACATCATGATAGGCAGATGAAGATGGGGAGACGACTGCTCGCTGACGAATTACAAAACGCGCAGTCCGCTTACAAACAGATCAACTGACCATTTGCGAGGACCAATGACGAGTGAAACAGTCACATTATGTGACCAATTACGTACACATGCAAATCGGGTGTTTTGAATCTAGCATTTTCAGGACAGTAAAACCCACTACTAAAAGCAGTGGGAATATGTATTGTGACGTGGGCCACAACCATGACTGGTGTGTGACATGGAGTATCAGGAGTGTAAGCAGGGATTTTCTACTCTTCATGGGCATTTTAAAGGTACATCTGGATGTAGTAACAGATCAATCAGTCATTGCTTATAGTGAGCTGATAGGAGGAGGGAGGCATAGTGCCTCAGACTGCTGAAAGTCATGTGACAAACAAAACCAAAATAACATCTGACTTTCCTTTGCCTTGGTCACAAGCATTACCACCACTTCCTTTGTTTCTATTTATGGCCCAGGCTGGTTGGGGCTGAGTCCCAGTGAAAACCCCGTCGGGGCTAGCTGATTTACATCAAATCGGATCATATTGCTTTTTTCCCATGTCCAAAATTCTATTTACACCGAGTAAATCTCTTATTCCAGCTTGTTCCATGTAATACTGTCTCTTTTCGCATGCCATCTCACATGTCTCGTATCAATTTACTCACTTCACGCATGATCACGCGACCACACACACCGTCGCATGAGACAACTAATAACAAAATCAAATGTCTTCTGTTGGCGGCCAAGATAAGCAGTATTTTTGCAACTGCCCTGAGCAGTGTAAATTGAATAAAAGGGTGTCTCGAACAACGTATCACAAGCACGCAAAATACCGAGAACCTGCATATAGAGACTGGCATGCCAATGGGAGAGATGGAATTTGTTCAAGTGGGCCTGGGCCACAGAGGACCAAATGTGGGATGGCTCTGTCCCGCCTCACAACCATGACCTCTGCCATTGCATATGTATGTACCTTGTTTGACTCTTTATGATTGTGCATGCTAACCAGCCTTTAGCTGTCCTCTTGACTTGATAATGTATGTCTTGTTGGTGGTTCTTCTGTTGACCCGCTCACAAGAACAAGCAGGATGTATCTGGTCCCAGTCAAGATTTCATACAGGATGCAATCTGTAACTCCGGCATGTTGCCAACATCTAGTGACGCGGCCCCACTGTCGCTGCCAGCCGGACCAATGACACCAGCAGGCCCTCATTCTGTGGAGGAAAGTGCAGAGAATTTTACTGATGATGGGAGGGCTAGCGAGCCTAGTCACTTGGATGGCTCACAGGAAGCAGACGCAGATGATTCGGCCCCAGATTCCAGCATTCTTCACGTTGATATAGATCTTCAGATGTTGTCCGAGAAGGCCCAGC
>QLOK01011563.1:0-23000 GCA_003313805.1 Tricholoma flavovirens
CTTTATTACCGGGTTTGGGACCTGCCCCTCCAAAATGTTGTTTTTCCGCCTGGCGCTCCTCTTCTCCACTTTCCTTGCCCTTTCTGTTGCAGCCCCTAGTACAACCAGCCAGAATCCCCCTACGAGTGCATCTAGCGCGAGCACATTTAGCACTCCCACGAGCACCTCAGGCGGTAATTCCCCTGCCGGTACGCCATCGAAGAAGCGTGGGCTTGCCTTCTCCGCGGGTGATACCCCAGGCGACCTGAACAATGCCAACCAAACGAAGAGCTTGATCACCTGGCAATATGACTGGGGCAGCAGTCCCGCCCAGTATATCATCGACTCCCATATCGAGTACGTGCCCATGCAGTGGGGTTCAGCCAACATAGACAAGTTCGCGGCCAGTGTGAAGAGCCAGGGTGCAAAGACTATACTGGTGAGAAGAGGCAAGCTCTGCATTTGCTATGTATAGCACTCAAACCTCGAGAAGGCCTTCAACGAACCAGACTCCAGTAATGAGGCGAATATGCAAGCTAAGGACGCAGCTAGTCTCTGGATGCAGTACCTCGAGCCTATGAAAGCGTCTGGAGTTCGACTGGGCGGGCCTGCCATCACCGCCCCTGGAACAGGCATACCCTGGCTAATTGACTTCTTTTCCAACTGTACCAGTTGTTCAGTTGATTTCATACCACTTCATTGGCGAGTAGTATTCCTCTCGCATGTTCGAACGCTCCCTACTAACCGTGCCAGCTAGGTATGGGGAAGGACTCGAAAATTTTTACCAGTACCTATGGGCGATCCACAGCGAGTACCCGACGAAGCCCATCTGGGTGACGGAGTTTGCATGTAAGTCGATGAACGAGTCAGGTTAGCCCTCTGTGCGCTTCCTGTAGTTATATCAAGCCGATGTCGTCTCCCGCACAGTTGTTGCTGATTTCCTCAATCAATCCATCATCTATTTGGATTCTCTGGACTGGGTAGAGCGATATTCTTGGTTTGGTTTCTTCGTAAGTCAATTCTTCAATATCCCTGGCCCGCGGAGGCTCACAGTGTTGGGTGGTAGCGGCCGAGACCAGGCACTCAATTCAGTAAGCACCAACCGAGCAACCCAGTTCGGCGGGGCATTAATTTCTTCTTCAGGTCTTCTGGACATCAACGGCGGTCTCAATGACTTGGGCCAAAGGTATATTGGCGCTAAGACAGTTCACACTCAAGTAATCACCCAAGCACCTACTCCAACGTTCACAACTGTCAGCGGAGCAGACAATCCAACACAGGGATTGGTTACTACATATGCGGCTCGACCAAGTGGCTCTCTTCGCCGTTGGACTTTGCTGAGTGGGGAGACGATGGGTCTGGGCATGGCATTGGCAGGGATGTTAATTGGTGCCATTTGGACAAGTTTGTACTAGTAGGGAATAGACAAACGCTCGTTATCAGGGATCCTAGACATCATTTATTCTATAGATCTAGACCCAACTTGTTTTAGTCAACAGATAACATTTCTGACCGTAATAAATATCTCGCACTTTACAGAGGCGTCTTATTTAATCCTGTGCACGCTTCATACTCGGTTTGTAGTAAATGATCGAGGGTTGGCTCGCGACGTTCATTACAATTTCATCAAATGCTTGATCGTCTTCGGCCGCCGAGCACCAGGCCACATATCATGACTCCATCAGAAACTCGTAATTCACAAAATGCGTACGTCATTTGGCTCTCACCTGGCTCTGGCTTGTCACGATCATCAGCTGTGGACAGTGGCGGACAGTAGCTGACAGTTCGACATGCATTCAGCACGGGTAAACTGAATTCATCAGTGTTTGTGGATACTCGCGAAGGATCTGTGGAAAGTACATATGGAATCCCTTCAGCCTCGCACCATTACGAAGCCCATTCGTGTCCATTATCCGAGTCCATCATTATATATTTGTCTCTGCCGTATCTGGCCGCGCTAGTTTCGATCCAACCATGCTAGAAGGTCGGAGTCAATGTAATCTATCGGACTCCAGTGCACTGGCGAGGGAATTTTACTTACAAAGAAACTTGTCCGACTCACCGTCACGGCGGCTATGACTCGGTCCATCGGAAATGAGATAGCGTTAAACGTTTGAGGGTCATCTCCGAGCTCGAGCAAGTGTATCTGTTTCATGGCCCGGGAGCTCTGAGCCTTGTCCGCCATGTTGAGCTCTGGATGTCATTCAATGATGTACACCAGCTTATACTATCCATCCCTGCAACATCCCTGTCAACACGTGTCAGCGCTTCTCAGTACATCCTCTCTCCCGGCTGAGTTTACAATCTATGGCCCACACTAGTACCGGGTGGTGCAGAGGTCGACTATTATTAATCTGCCATACAGGCTGGTATTTATTATGTATCCCGGCGAGTCTGATTTCAGCGTCCCAGGACAGGCCATCGTAAGTACATCTTCAACGTTAGACGGTAGACCTGACGTTGTTGCTTGACCTTTATTCGATGAAGATAAAATTCAGACTATCACCTACTACTCCAACAGGCAGGGCGACTCAGAGTCTCAGACAGAGGGCCACTGCTCGCGATGACCTCAGGCGTGTCATCATGATATCGTTCCTCATGCAAAGGGACACCAGGTATTATCTCTTGAGTCATTCAGAGTTCTCATGCCAGGCAAAATACTTGATCGATCTCGTCAATCATAGGCGTGAAGCAATCGACCCACTCTTGGGTGACATCAACGATATGCGTAACAATATCCTGCACGTACTGCTGGCTCGGCACGCTTCATTTTTGGGTGTCCCAGGTAGCTTTCTTACAGATAAGTTTTAACATGATCGTGTTCCGTGCGTTTGAATTAGTTGACAGACTCCCAATTTCGCAATGACTGTCAACGACGTGGACCTCGTCTTGCAACCCGATGCCCATCAGGCCGGTTTCATCGGACGCAGACAGACACCTCGCGTTTCAATACTTCAACAACCGTGATCATGTTGTCGACCGCGAGGCATTCGGACGATGATGAGTGGCCACCACCTCTGATCTTAGACGTAGCTTATGGTTGTGCTGCCCTCAAAACGTGGGGAGAGGATCCGTTTGTAAACATCGCCGAAGAACGCGTGAGGAATATTTATTACAATCGTGAAGATAATGGTAGTGGTGGTGGTGATGAGGGTAACAAGGGTGATGGGAAGCCAGACGATGGTCATAGTGAGAAACGCTCACGGCAGGCGCGTGAACGCTCCATCCTCACAACTTTTGCCCATCGAAAACTTTGTCAGTATCATAAGGTCACAAGCGAAATCCTCCAGAATGCAATGTATTGTGCTATTGATCTTATCTGTGATTCTTATCTGATTTTTAATCACATCAGGGACTCTAAGAGGCTCTTCAACGATGGCGAAGACTTGGCTGAGATTGACTTCGATGCGATGTCTGATGTCGAAGGTGCAGTGTCACGGTAGTGGGGTGATGCACGTGATAGGTTACCGCTCTAAGAACATTATCATTACTTTACATCGAGATCATTGTGGTTCTTAGCTTCTAATTGTTATTGCACTGGTTTTCGAAAAAATATCAAGGAAATGATTAGATGAAAATATATATAATGAGGGGATAATTCACAGATAAAAAAACATAATGAGGGATAATTTTGAAGTTGTGAAAACAGACCACTCTGAATTCCAGTAATTGGAGTTAGTTCTGACTATTGATTATTTGACATAATTATCCATAAATTCCCCTAATTAGTCATCGTTAGCAAAGGAGGTTTTTCCTGATGCTTGTAGTATCGAATTTAGCTATAGAAAATACAGCGCAAGTAAATAAATATGGCGAGAATGAGGATTGGGCGAGAAGAATAAACCAGTTGAACGTTTGAGCTCTGTACAAAATTGGCGCCAGAGTATAGTAAATACTAGTGAACTTACTAAATCATAGAGAAAACCGAAAGCAAATGTGGCCATCATGATAATGTGAAGCTTTTAACAGATAACAAAAGCAGAGGAAGAATTAGAAATTGGGTGCACCAGCGCTGGGTGGTATATTCCGAATTTCCTACCAGCATGAGCTGTTCGGGCAAAATCCAGTCGTATACATACTGCCTGAATGTCTCATCAGTGAGTGGTTATGAGTGATGCAACCTTGACGTAGTACTGGCTCCGTGGAACAATCGGCCCGGGTTGTAAGTAACGTTTACTTAACGCGGAAGGACGACGTGCCATCGTAAATCACGCGGTCGGGGCCAGGCCTGCCTCGGCCATTGTGTGGTTTCCCTCATTGGTAAGAGGGTATTCCTTACTTAAAGGTTGGAGGATTTGTGTGTGCGCATGCTGAGAGCGAACCCCTAAAGAGAACGCTCGTCAGTCAAAGCTCGTGCCATACTTATGGGTGCTCTTACGCGCGAAGTTGACCGGGGACCTCCTGTTAGAGCACCTAGGCAGTAATCATTACTTGCGGCATTTTGGAAACGGATAGCTGAACTTATGAATGTGATTTTGGTCTGTTTGCCTGATTTATAGCCAACTTGAACGAGACCTACTCGAAGGTGAAATGTCTCCCTGTGCAGTGGGTCTATATGATCACTGCAGATACATCCTTCGATAGCCTCGACACTTGTCGCATGCACTGTGCCCAATAACAAGGCCACAACAAAGAACAGCCTTGAGCGAATCACGATCAGGTCGAATGCAGTAGGAATTGAGTGTCTGTGTTTGTTGAGAGGACTGCAGTCGAACGAGGTATCAATTCATACCCCAGGTGACAACGCTGAATGGCTCCCCGTTCTTCCAGGCATGATGACTGGTATCCACACGCTTGAGAATGTGCAACCCTAATTCAATTCACATGCTCGATGTTGTACATGTCGCCTTGATATCATCCTTCACTGTGCATGTTATGGGCACCAATGAGGGGAATGGTTAGCTACTTCGGGCCTATTCCTGGCCCGCGTCGTAGCACACATAACCGATCTGTGAGATGCCAAACTGGCCCGTTGATCTACGTGATGGACCACAAAAATGATGTGGGGCCGCAACGTGATTCTGCGCTAACAGCACGATGATGACGCCAGATTATCGACTGTCTCAACCGCTGCATTCGTGCTTGTTGCGAGCAGCCGCTCGGAAACCCTGGGTCGTTATCTGAAAATTTATGATATGATGGTGCAGGACACCTTGTCACCGAAATGTTTGTACAACAAATTAATATGCATGCGAGATTCAAGTTATCCGGGGTATTCCGGAAACCGCGAGGAAATACAGCACTTGTAAAGGATGATGAATGGTCGATTCAGTGCATATGTATTTATGAGTGTCTTCTAGAGTGGATTCGAGTGGGTGTCCACAATATTGTGGCCAATTGAACCTAACAGAGTCAGGGACGGCGCCAAGGCTTTGCTGACAAATGTGGTCACGGCCCGTGACTTTGGTTTCCGAATCTCTAGAACGACTATCGCTGCTGCACTATGAAGGCAATAGCTAGCCTCTCGTTACTTGTCTCCGTGCCGAGCGTAGTATTAGGCCACGGAGGCCACCAGCATTCTGGGCCTGCAGCTGGAGAAACTGTCCAGCAATATGCTCAAAGACACGTATGCCACAAATCAGTTCAGCATGGTATCACAACTAAACGTACATGCAGATGTCGTCGGAGCACCATATGTAATTGGCTCACCATTGTCACCTCAGTATCTCACCTACTTCTTTTATTCTAGCGACTCGTTCGATGTCCGGAGTTTTCATCGTCTACACGACTTGAACAGGTAAATGAATGTCAGTTGCTCATTTTAATCGTCTAACCACTAGCCAGTGACGGTGTATGGGATCGACCGGAAATTGAAGCTATTTACGGTGTTCACCACATTTACTCCACGAAGAAGTCCAAGGTAGCTGCGTTCAACTGTACTGTTCAGGGTGCTAAACGTGCCACCCAGGATGAAGCGCAACACCAAGAGAAGGCAGACCGCATCGTAAATACTGTACTGCAGAAACTCGATGCCAATAATGACGGACATGTGACACCGGAGGAACTGGAAAGAGTCGGTTTGGACGGACTACCCAATTTCAGTGACCTTGGCGCGGAAGGACACCATTACGACGTAGAGAGCGGTGAGTCTAAACATATCAAGGTCTTTGTCCCATTCTCATCTTTTCTGTAGAATTCTTCCTACATCACGAAGGTAAACTCTATGAACACCAATTCGGGCGCTCGTGTGTCTCACAGTGCGGCATGGACAGAACAATTTCACTCCACACCAGAAACACAAATAGATGATGCGTACAACCACCCCGAGGACATTGAACATTTCGCCCACCACGAAGCCATCGAACGCGAAGAAACTGAGCGGGAAGCCAAGTTCCAAGGAATCACTGTCGAAGAAGTTATCGCTGCTCAACAGGCTGTTCCGGTCCCAAAACCTGTTGATGATGGTACACCACAGGATGCACACCTTCCTTCAAACCCAGCTCACCCCCATGACGATCAAAAACTACATGTGCCACCAGTTCAGGATCCCCCTGCGCCCAGAGTCACTCGACTGAAGCAAGATCCTAGCGTAAGGTTCCAAGATGCGTCGACTGAGAAAGGCGAGTGGGGAACCGGCCAAGATGGCTACAAGCCACCTACCGAGCCCGGTGACAGAATGAGGTACTTCGTACAATCTTTCTACGTATCTTTTATCGTGACCAGTTGTATCTTGCTTCCCTCCCAGAAAAAATTTACCTTACAAGGTATGCGATCTTTTTGCGGCATAAGAACTTAGATTGCTAACCACGTAGAACCGCATGCAGTACAAGTTCCGTCGAAATTGGGGTGATTTTTAATGCCGCACTCCATGGGGCATGGAGTGCGACTCGGTTAACTTATGTTTCGCCTATTTTGGAAAGCAGGTTTATGTTGGACATTCAATGTAGTGTGTCGTACTACTATCCCTTATGCATTATTTTTCGGAGCTTGAATTGCAATATTTGAAAAAATTGCTGTATTGACAGAAGTACCAGAGCAAAAAGTAACATCGTGGAACGAGGTGTACCATCACAATCTCTCCTGACCTCTCACCGTCCGTCAAACATATCATCCATGATGCCTTGCTCAACCGCTTCCCAATCCACATTCCCCCTGCTTGCATAGACACTCTCGTAAGAGGTGATACTTACATTAGAGAAAAAGGGTATCAGATCTCGGATGCTGTCTATCTGGCGCAACGAGTTCAGCAGAGGTTGCCGGAGAGGTCGCTCGGTTGCGAAATTAGTAAGGTTATTTGGAGTGGCGATTACCGTACGAGCGGGATCCTGTGACAATACAGAACTGGTGAACAGAGTAGTCGTGCAAACGCAAGATTTCATCTTACCCCTACTGGGAGTGCACCTGCAATTTCAGCCAACTGGTCCATCATTGCTTCGGGGAACCAGTTATCTGGGCGGTAGATGGCGTCAACCGTATCCGTTATGAAGATCCATTGATGTCTACAAAATTATGTTCATAACAACACATTCCTCGACTACAGCAAGACGCCTCACATTTGGAACTCCTGCGTTTGCAACACGAGAAGTAGATCTAAACATTTGCTTGCGGCAAGGACCAGTTGTAAGTCCTCCGAACCATCGGATGGCAGTGATGTCATGGTCTGGTCGAAAATACGGTACTGGAACAGTTGTCAGAAAACAATTCGAGAGAATTACACAAATAACAAACCAGCTCCGTCAGCAAGACTGGCCAAAAGCTAGTGAGGTTGTGGGGCGATAATCGACATAGAATCACCCGTACACACAGAAACACCTCACTCTGGACAATTGGTGCCGACACATTTTTTAGTATGTCGACAAGTTTTTCTTGGATAGTGGGTAGCTGAGTGAGAAAGGCGTTCTTATCTCCGGTAAACAGGGCAAATGATAACCGTCGAACATTAAGCGACCTAAGTAGCATCTCGTACTCTCGGTTTGTGAAGATATTTGCTGATGCGGCTGTTGTCACTTTTGCTACATGATGTGTAATCAGAACTTGGTTGCTAATCACGATGGGTGTCAACGCACAAAGCAGTTCAGCGAATGCAGTCTTATCTGCATCGAATAATGTCTTCACAACTGGATGCCACATTTCCGCTGCTTCCCTACCACAGTTGAAGAGCCTATTGTCGTTCAGAAGATCTACGACAGGCGGGCGCCAAGCTTTCAGAGCAGTTGGTATTTTGACCATTTCCCGAATAATTGCAAGGACAGTTGAATCCACGTCCATTGGTCTTGAAATGAATTAGATGGTTGGTAAAACGAGGAACTGTTAAGGTTAACCTTGATTTTCCTTTCATCGCAGGATTCACAATATAGTAGATAATGTTGTTGCATGCGGCAGCAATTTTATCGTTGTCCACCAAAAGTTTCCGCAAGTTGGGCACGACACTTGATGCCATGAAATTGTTGACCTGAAAGAGTACCTTCAAGTCTGCACGGAGTGGATGTGAACATGCTTACCTGGGCTATTATTTCGCTGGAGGCACCAATTTTCGGAGTGTCTGGCGGAGCAGGTGCTGAAACCGTGTCTCCTTTCTCCTCAAACTTGCTGTCTGTTAAACACAAATGACAATTTGCATTCTAGGGGGCGGGCATATCTTACCGTTGTTACGCGGTGCTGGAGAATCTCGGCCATTTGTGACCAAGGTTTCTTTAGTACTACGACGTATCCAAGAACCTTGATCAAACGAACGACCAACAAATACCACACTGGCTTCAAGGAGTTTGCCAAAATTGTCCTAGGGTAGGTGGTCAATATGAGGACTGTTGGCATGATGAACAAAGCGACCTGGAGCTCCTTCCGTATTCGTCTATCTTCCATCGCTGTTGTTTGCGTAATCTTTTCAGCCAGGACTATTAAGCAACTGAAAAACGTCAATCGAGCATAAACTATGTCAGGATTTCAACATACCACAGGGCAGGGAAGTTCTGTGCTTTGAAATCACGTGCACTTCCACTTGTGTCCTTGACTAATTGTAGAAAGCGGCCCCAAACCTGAACAGCAAGCGGCCCTTCCAGCCGCTGTAGATATTGCTCGAGGAATTTAAAAAGGACAATTTCCGTGCTGTAAATTTGGTCATGATGCACTGGAAAGAGATAAAGAGTGGATAAAACGCACAGATTCGGATTAATTGCCTGCCTTTTGCTCTTCTCGGACGTCCCTGATATGCGACATGTGATACTTTCGCATATGAGGTGGACGACATTTTGAGCATTAGAAATGAGGACATCGATGAGTTCGAAAGCCGCATCCCGAGAGATATTTGAGCCCTGATAAATATGAGCAACAACTACGCAGCTCTGCACGAGTACACAAACCGGAAGATCTTTACTCCAGCATTCCACAATTGACTCAAAAACTTCAGCTGACTGGACTCGAAAAAGATGCTCTAGAACTCGACGACATCGCATTCGTGTCCGATTGTAAATGACAGACAACGATTCATCTTTTGATGTCCATGTTTGAGGATTTGTCCACACGAGGGTTCCCCATATCGAGTAGAGTACGCGAATGCCTTCGTCCAAAGATCTATAAGCTGGTGAGCGAGCCTGCGGATAGATGTGTATATAAGAATCTAACAATCGGCTAAAGCAGCTAGCTTACTGTCAGTTGGTCGTCTGCCACTTGTTGTGTACTGTCGGAACCAAAGACATTCGAGACTATACCAAGCAATCCACTGTTTTCTGATGTAGGCTTCTCCAAGGTCGGTGTTTCACCATCTGGAGATGATAATTCTGATGTGTATGCAAGACTTAAGGAGACCATCCGTTCCAGACCGTTCAGTAGCATGATCATTTCTGCATCTGTTGTAAAAGACGGGAAGTCTTCTGTATAGCTTTGTCCTTGCGACGACGCATACAAGACATCCTGTAAAGAAGCGGACAGTTGGCGGCATATGCAGTCGTTCAGCGGCCCAACAACTGCCTGAAGCGCGGGCTGGAATTGTGGGACTGCCATGAGAAGGAAATCAAGCCAATGTTGCAGAACAGGGCGGTTTGTCCTGACAGCAATACCGTCGACAAGCGTTTGGACCAACAACGAACTGCCAGAATAACTCCGAACGGTCAAGTCCCCATCGTGCCCGGTAGCACTACTCGGTGCACTTCCGTCCTGTTTCTCCTGGTTTACCTGCCGGGAAGATTCGACTTGTGATGTTGAGGCCGATATTACAGAATGGAGGAGATGGAGAAGCTTGTTTTGAAGGTCGAGGCGGCTTAGGTGGATACAAAAGTACAGTTTCCGTACGACAGTTGCTTCAACGTCTTCCACTATGGTGTCGATTTCACCGCGAGCGACGATAGCTTGCAAAAGATCAACAGTCGAAGATTGTATGGAAGCATTTGCAGGCTGCATGGTAGCACTCAGCAAGGCCGTCGGCTCCGATTGGAGAAATCTTCGAGATATTCAGCACCACAATGACAGTGGTTATGACAAACGTACCGAAGAAGGATTTCAACCAAAGCATCGAGGTAACTCGCACTCGGGTCGGAAACTCCGCCTAAAGAAGTGTGAAGTCCGATTAATTATAAAGGATGGATGCGCAGGCAACTTACTAGCCTCCACTCTTTGAACGAGACCTGGGTGATGAGAACGTCGAATGACGGCAGATTTCGCTGTCTTCGAAAACCCTTGCCCGCCAAACCGAATGATGGATATCAGGATCTCCAGTAAGTGGTGTGTATAGCTTTGGTCAAATGGGCGATCATAGAGAAAGTGCTGGAGTTCCTTGCCACGGACTTTGGCGGTCGATGGTATTCGATGAATAGATGGATCCAACAGTTCATACAAGATAGGATCGAGGACCCTGTGATGAATCAGAGAACATTCTGCAGCTCATTGTGAGATGGAATGAAGAATACCGTAGATAGGACTTGAGGCTGCAACGCATCCACGTTTCTCCGATCCGACGAAGGCCTGGATCGTCATTTTTTAAAGTATCCAGCACAATCATCATTGGAACCTTGAAACGGAACCCAGGAAGAAGATTGTCCTCTGTTATGAATCAGCATAGCCAAACGGCTGACCAAATAATACCGACCGGTCAACCTCCACAAAACTCCAAACCCCTCATACGATTCATGGATATTGTGCGACTCGGGAGACGTCATGGTCTGAGCTAATATCGACTCGACGTGGGAACGCTTCGTTGCCGCTTCCAGGGACCATATGAGATTGACAGCACGAACATGATACACAGCGCAATTAAAGCGTAGATATTTTAGGAGTTTGTTGACCATCTTATACATGATTGGCCGAACATCAATCGATAGCCTTGGTTCCAAGCCAGTGATTTGGTGTAGTGCAACAACAAGTGATACAGTCCGATCGACTATCGTGAAATTAGCCGACTATTAGAGGGGTAAGCAAGCCAGAGATTGAAGATCTGATGAATTGTGTACCTCGTGCTCCAACGCGCGAAGGACGAGATTTAGCCATCTTGAAGGCTCCCAAGCAATTTCAACAGAGGTCCCAAGTCTCCCGACCAGTCTGTCAATGAGAAGGAGTACATGGGAATACACCTCGCGTAGTGTCAAGATATTTGAGGAGCCCTGTATCAGTACTTCGGCACAGATATGACTGAGCGTAGCCAAATTCTCGAATGTCGATGTAAAGGGAATTGTGAAGGATGTCACAGACGTTGTGAAGGATGCGGATGGGATGATGTCATAGAAAGAACATGCGAAAAGATATGGACGTTGTGTTGTGTGAGTTGCCTTGTTGGCACCTGTAATCTCCGGCCGCTGCATTAGGGAAGAATGGGGGATTTGTCGCAACATCTCTTCTTGCAGTAGCAAGCACTCCCGCACCAATGGGGAAGAGCTTCTAGCTGCATCGGTCTGCACCTGCAACTGTAAAGCCGTGAGTCATGTTGGTTGACCGGGGTATGTGGCGTAATTACATCCACTAAGTCCATAATTGCTGCGAATATGATGGGAAGATGTATGGTTTGAATCTCTTCGTCTTGTGAGAAGGTTTTCAGTATGAATTGAACCATGTGAATAGCCTACAGGAAATATGAGTCAGGCAATTCACACTACTTTGTGAAACAGTTATTACTAACCTCAAACCGTTGGTTGTCGGCTACAATCTCAGCAAAAACAGCCGTAAGTAATTGTTTCCAAAGCAACTGCGGCTCTATCGCTTCATATAATGTGCTAGCCGTCATGCTCACCTAATGGAGAGCTAGTTAGAGACTAAGCATAGAGATGGGGGGGGGGGAGGATCTAACATCCTCACTGCTCTCAGAAGCATTTTCAGCCAGGTACTTGACCGCCTTGAAGGAATCATACACCAAGACTTGCGTAAGAGGAGCACCTATCTCCCATTTGTCCAACAAGGATATGAAAATCTTAAAGGGCCTTGATTCCGAAAACTCTCCTGATGGGGACATCATCTCTTTCTGGATAGAACATCAGTGATTCAGATATGAGTACAGAAGATCTGCTGACCTGTAGCGTAGAGCGCAGGAGCTCGAGCGCGTGTTCCTTCAAGTAACTGATTTGATTATCACTCTTCTCGTCTGGACCAAGCAACCACGTGTATAATCTACGGTTGAGAGACAAATCACGCCGAAGAACGACCCCAGTAGCTGCCCGCATGAGGATAGCACGATCGTCTGTTTGTGCTTTGTGGATAGCAGGGCTATCAACTCGCATTGACTGCAACAGAAGGTCTAGAGCTCCTCTTCTCACGAGTAAGTTCTCGTCCTCCAGCGCAGCGGCAAATGCTCGAATCATCAAGCCAATATCTTTGCCCACAACCTCCGATATATCTGTGCATCGCGAATGGGTATAGGAGAGAAAGAAAAAACATAGGATAGCATACCGTCATTTGTATTCAGACGAGGGAGACGGCGTGAAAGGAAGTTCAGGGAGGTTCCTCGGGCGGATGGAGTGGTTAACATTACCAGCCATATGTTTTGGAAGAAGAATGAAGTCGATACTGTCTCTGAGAGTCGGTCTAGAAGGCTTAGAACCTAGAAACCCCTCTGTTTATGTATACCCCATCTGTGATCTAGACTCACCTTCTCAAAGAATTCACCGGTCTCCTCTTCTAGTCCTGGGAGCAGTGCAAGTATAATTGACTTCATGACCGGCCGTAAGCCGCTCTGTAGGGGAAGATAATGGGTGTCGTAGAGATTCAACAGTGTGGGCTGAGGGCAGATTCATGGGTAACGCAAGGAGAGAGATAGGTCCAGATCTCACCTTAACCGACGTAGCTGCGTATTCAAAAAATGGAAATAGGCCAGATGACCAGAGGTGCAAATCGGCTCGAAGACCTTCGGACTGGACCCAGTGGCATCAGCACCCATCCCGCCGCCCATGACCCACGGTGCTCACCCCAAGAACTGTTAGTATATGTGCATACACGTCTAGAGCACGTTGATGAACGCCAGTCGGGAGTGCAGGATTGAGACATTGCGCCAGTCGTTTTGCCACGATGAGTTTACGTGGTATCTCCTTGAATTGCATGTAAGACTGGAACGTCTATGTGCATTACAATATAGATGAATATCTAAATGTTATTAACTAAAAGACATACCTTGAGCAATTGCTTTAAGAACGCAATGCAGTCCGCCCATTCATGCACGTTATCGAATGAGTTGAGGCATTTCTCTACTTGTTGCGTGTATTTCTTGTACTTGGGATCAGACGCAAATGCTTGCTGTGCCACAGCTATCCACAAAGAGACGGTCTATGATCTGTATCCCGATATAATGCACTACAGACGAACCACGCTCGCTTGTTCTCGCAGAGATCCACGCAGAACCCTTCTTTACATTTGTTCCCGAGCCTTCGGCATCTGAAATTAATGGAGGGGTGGCAGACATGTTAGAAAGTTTTATCCAGCCGACCAGCGATTGGAACGTAAAGGGAAGCAAAGTAAAGATTAGCGGATGTATATCGTCGAAACACTGTGCATTCAGGTTGATGCAACCAGCTTGGAATTTGCGTACACGTGACTTCACATATACTTAAGTAGTATAACATACAAAATCCGATGAGGCAGGTAATCCTAATCCAAGTACCTAGTAAGATGGATAGAAAAAGGTATCATAAATAGGCGTAGACTACGACTCGGGTGGGGCCGCCATGTCGGAATCACCACCCTCAGACATAGGCGGCGCTATGATCGTACGCATCTTCGTCGGTGCTCGCACAGTGCTAGTCGACGTTGGAACGTCCGGTATTGACGAGCCGTCGCGCGACGGGGCAGCAGAAGCCCCTAATGACGAAGCCGCTTTCGAGGCTTTACCTTTGCTCGACCGTCCCGAAGCTGGTGTAGATATAGAGATGAGTCTAGGAAGAGTCAAACCAGACTCGCTGGGTTTAGCATGCATAGCGACGCCCCCAGCAGCGGCGAGCTCGGATTCTTTCTCTCCAACCCAGGATCGTGCAAACCATCGACCGCCACCTATCCCCCGGATCTCGCGGTTGGCTACTCGCCAGCGCCTCACTTGCTTCCGACTTTTGTCCAACGGCATCACAGGCGCAAAACCAGAGTGGATCTTCGGTGGGGGTTGTACTGGGAATGGTTTCGTAGGAAGGGGGTAAACAGGTATCGGGCCACTCTCCATGTTGGTCTCTTCCGTCAGCGGGACTGACAATACCAAGGCAGGAGGCTCTGGTTCCGGAGTATTGACATCGAGATGTACAGTCACGGGTGAAGAGGCGGCCGTGCCTGTGTATCCTGCTAAATTTCATTCAACTTTCAAGCACAATAGATTGACTGTCCGAAAAACTAACCTTCACTCTGGAACTCTGGATCGTCGACCAGAAGCGGCAGGCTCAGCCTAACAGAAAGTTTAAAAATGACAAAGCTAAATTCAGGAGTGTCATACTTTGCAGGCAGCTTGCCTTTGAGTTTGAATGGCGTAGGAATTTTCGGAGGTTTGGGCTTGGAAGCTTTTTGAGGAACCTGCTTGGCTCGCATCACCTTGGGAGGAGCCTCCTGTGCAGTATTGCTAGAGCTTATCTGCTCTGCGTTCGCATCCTCCTGATGTTGTTCGGCAGCGAGCCACGTGCCTGTATATCCTGCTAAATTTCATTCAACATTCGAGCACAATATATTGACTGTCCCAACAACTAACCTTCACTCTGTAATTCTGAATCGTCAACTAGAAGCGGCACGCTCAGCCTAACAGATAGGTTTAAAATAACAAAGCTAGATTTAGGAGAGTTTCATACTTTGCAGGCAGCTTGCCTTTGAGTTTGAATGACGTTGGAATTTTCGGAGGTTTGGGCTTTGAAGCTTTTTGAGGAACCTGCTTGGCTCGCATCACCTTGGGAGGTGCCTGTGCAGTATTGCTAGAGCTTATCTGCTCTGCGTTCGTATCCTCCCGTTGTTGTTCGGCAGCGAGCCATGTCAATGGCGGGGCCTCAGGATGGGACGGTACGGTCTTCTCGCCCGCATTCTTGCCATCATCTGCTGCGCGTTTGTCGATATTCCGCGGCTTCTTTTTAGCGGGAGATTTGCGTTTTGAACCAGAATCACCGGAACGGCTGGCAGAAAGTGCTGTAGGGGGCACAGGTTTCATGTTGTCGTCATCGTCATCGTCAATAAGCTGATCCTCTTCTTCCTCTGCTTCTTCAAATTCTTCCTCTGTCTGTGGCTCCTTTCGTCCTGGTCTAGGCCAAGTAGGGAAATCAGCCGTACGTGGTTTTGTCGATGCTTTACTTCGGCGTGCTGTGGAAACAGACTTTGGCACAGGGGGTGGGGTCACTTCTTCTCGAAGGGTGGATATCTGAGGAGCATCCATATCGATATCTTCGTCCATTTCGTGAGGTTCTAGCTGCTGATTTGCTGGGGGATCGTATGTCACCCACGGTGAAGCACGAAACATGGACATTGTCTGGCCATCGCGAAACACATCTGTGTTTGCGTGTATTTCGTTGGTCGATCTGCCAACTGGAGGCAGTACTGGGTATGGATTGACCATTTGAACACAACTACTGCCAATACACAGTGAAGATGAGTATGATGGGTAAATTTTAGAAGATCGCCCTCCACTAAACTAGCTCCACAGAACTTTACAATTACATAGGGTCGTCGTAACGCATGGCAGGCACGAGAATTTAAAGGGTCCGACTACCTAAAGACGTCGAGTAAATATCTGTGCAGAGCGATCGCTGTATCCTTCCCACTTTGACAAGCTGTCATCAATGTCCAGTATCCGCGTTCCATAGAATATATGGGCTGTAGGCTTTAAATCATCCCAACCGATAATCTTCCCTTCCTCATCTCGTTCCAAATGCACGCTCCAAATACTCCTCCTGTTAGTCTTTGAATTGTGTGAAGTTACGCAGCCACCACACAGTTTACATCGCCAACGGGTCTTCCAAGGTCTCTGGGATAAACTGAAAGACTGAAGAGCATCTTCGTATGGTTCAGCATGAGTCCACTGGAAGGCGGATTGCGGAAAATGGATGGTGTGGACAAAAGGCGAATCTAGATGGACTGTGAGAGAACTTTCCCAGTCGCGAGCTGATGATCGTACGATTCAGCCTCTGGCAAGCGGTACAATGACAATACGCGCTGAGGAAAGGACGTCCAGTCACAGCATAAGTTACTGCTCCACAAAAGCAAGATCCTCGATATATTGCATTTGACAAGTCGTCCCTTTGAAGAGGCGCTGCCAGTGAGAATTCGGTCATCGAAGTTGGAAAAGTTCTGGGCCCGGAGTCCGTTCCTCCAAAATATTGATAGAACCTGATAGACTCAGCAGCACACAGTTTGCCGGCGTAGGAGACTTGTTGCCATATCACAAACGACCAGTGTCGCAATCTCAATACTGACAAGGTTGGGGTTTCGGCGGTTCCGTGGCAACTTCAAGTTGAAGTTCTGGTGAGTTACGTAAGCACATACCGAAATTCTCCGCGTTACCGTTGTGTCCGTCGTACCCGTTCGTTCAAAACTCTAGGTTAGTTTCAGCATTCACAATGCTTTACCATACTGAATACAAGTTTAGTTAGTGCTTGCAGAAAGTGCAGCCTCTGACCTGAGATCTGTTGGAGTGGTCAAGGCATTAGCAGTACAATGGTTTCGGCTACTGTCAACGTACGCCGTTATCGTCAATTCTCTGGCTCCGAGACTCAGTTGGTTGTTTAGGTTGTCCGGTATACGGTCCTTGCCTCTGGTATTTTCTACGGCTTTTATCACCGTCGGACGTTACAAGCAAAACATGACCGCCGAAAGCTGGAGTATGCCCTACATTCTAGGGAACTTCTAATAGCTGAGGCCAAAGAGGCATGGAAAAGGAAACAGGAGGCTGCGAAGGATTCGAGTGGTGGGTTCATTTCTTCACGGGCATGTCTAAATGTTCTTTTCAAAATCTCTTCTCTTTCTTTCCCCCCTCCGCCATTTTCTTCGGGCTAACGATCGTTCTGCAGTGGTGACGGACCCTGAGGATCTTCGTTTCGACCTAGAGAAGCTACTAACGCAATACGAGAAGGCATCCTCATAATACTCCTTCCCAATCACGTAGATTCACTATTGAAAAATGGCTTACAGCAAGGACGTCGTCGTGGCCATTTAATACACTAGTATATACCTAGATGACTTGCTGCATTGTGCCCGTAAATGAGGTTCTTGTTGACAATCATACACTTGGGAAATATTTTCAACTTCCTTGTCAAGGGAACCGTGGGAAACGGCGCGTCGCGTCAATTTCTCAACCAGTTCGAGTTGTTGACTCCCACCATACGTAACCTTTTCTTCCACTTTTGAAGTCTACCAGAGCTAGAGGAGTATGAGGCCTCAGATTGAGGAGGTCGAGGATGATCTTGCAGCTGAGGAAGAGAACAAATTGATCAACGAGGTGTGTTGACGCGTTTGTGCCATTTCATACCGAACACATCCCTGACCAGTCACTCTTGGTGCACAGGAATATAAAACCTGGTATAATACACCGGCTCTCAGCCGTTACTCTTTATAAAGACTTATCTTTTCAAAAGGAAGAAAAATGCACCGTACCTGTATGATGTGGTCATCACACATGCCCTTGATTGGCCCAGCTTGACATGTCAATGGTTTCCCGACAAAGAATCGTAAGGACCTTCTTCCATCGCTTCGATAAGCTCTTCATACCCTGCAGACCTACAAACAAGCCTTACACTACCCACCGCTTACTCCTCGGCACTCACACATCTGGGCAAGCGCAAGACTACCTCCAAATAGCTGCAGTTCAAATTCCCAAGCGCGATGGCCTCATGCCTGGTGCAGACAAGCTTGATCGCAGTGACTACGATGACGAGCGTGGTGAGCTAGGTGGCCACACTATCCCACCCTCCCCTCGGATCCAGATCATACAGAAGATAAACCATGCGGGGGAGGTCAATAGGGCGCGATACATGCCCCAGAAACCAGACCTTATTGCTACAAAAGCTGTTACTGGGGAGGTGCTGGTATTTGATCGGACAAAGCATTCGAGCGAGCCAGAGAGAGGAGGCGTGTGTAAACCTGACATCAGATTAGTGGGCCAGACGCGGGAAGGGTGAGTTTCCTTGCATGAAGTCATGACGTTAGTTGATGCGTTGGTCAGATTTGGGCTCGCTTGGAGTCCAACCAAAACTGGGCACGTTTTGGGTGCCTCTGAGGATATGACTGTTTGCCACTGGTGAGCGAACCTTGGTCTTGTATGGTCAGGGTATGCTCAGGATAGTGCAATGACAGGGACATTAATTCCTATTCGAAGGCAAAGACGACCATCGAGCCTACTCATATATACAGAGGACATACTTCGGTGGTCGGCGTACGTGGCTTCCTTCTTCATTGTTTTCATTTCTGACTATGTAATCAGGATGTTGATTGGCATGCAACGCACGATAATATTTTCGCCAGCGTTGGGGATGATAAGATGCTCTTGATGTACGTTTTGTCAAACTTCTTCATAGGAAGTGTTTGATGCCTCTCAGCTGGGATACTCGAGCACCTACAGACGCCAAAACCAAAATTCGCGCACACGAGCAAGAGATCCTTGCTGTGGCTTTCAGCCCTGCGACAGAACACCTACTCGTCACTGGCAGTGCCGACAAGGTTCGATATTAACGATATTCGAGCCCCTCTTCTCGTTAACCAAACCCTCTTGTATATATAGACATCAGTTCTCCACGATATGCGAACGCCCGGGAAAAAATTACACCTTTTCGAGTCTCACACCGACGAAGTTCTCCACTTGGCTTGGTCGCCGCGTAATCCGACTATCTTCGCTTCTGCGTCAAGTGATCGCCGAATTAATATTTGGGATTTGTCGCTCATTGGGCAGGAGCAGACACCTGACGATCAAGAAGATGGACCACCCGAGTTACTTTTTGTTCACGGAGGTATGTTCTGCGTCTGCTGTCGATTTCTTATTCCGTGACACTCCCCTCCGTAGGTCACACATCACGTCCAACGGATTTCTCTTGGGCGCCTGGGGAAGCAGAGAATTGGACTGTAGCTAGCGCGTCAGAGGACAACATCATAATGGTCTGGCAGCCCACAATGCGTGTATGGGCCGGTGACGAGGTCAAAGTTGATGAAAAGGAGCTGGAGATTGAAGCGATGGAAGGTGTTGAACCCACCGTGGCGAGTACCTCGACAGACAAAGAAAGGCCGAAGGGTAATGGCAGTGGGGATGCAAGTCTGCGTAGCCATAGTATGGACGTCAGTGCCGCGAGTGCTTCCGGGACAGACGATTGATGAGCAGTGTGTTGGACAATTCTTGCTTGGTATTGAGAGCGCATGCCCCCCGCCCGGTATACGGTCCAAGAATAGATAATAATATTTAGGAAAACTATATGGTGTACAATATGTCCCAGAAGCCCCTTTTTTCACGATGGCCTGGCATATCTTGAGGAATTAAAGAAAGATAAGTCTCACAAGTTCAAATAGCACTTCATGTAACATATATGTATGTCAGTACTGCGTACCAGTATTGAGGATCAATATACCACTCACCTCCGCCAAGTACAACAAACATGACTATGCCTAACGCCCATAAATTAAGAGGGCTGCGTTTCAAAAGTTGTTCCTGCCGTGACGGGCGCGTTGGTTTCTTTCCTTCCCGTGCATCTTTTGCGAATTTCGCATTTCGCTGGCGCATTTCGAATTGAGTAGGCTGTAGGCACACTAAGTTAGTAGAGACTTCATAATAAGGCTCATGGCGCACCATCTTTCAATGATTGGATGGTCTATGTAGCTGAATGAGCGAGATGATTTCGAGTTGAAATATGAATTGTAAAACGAGAGACGACGTAACGGATGTGAAGCGTTGAGTTCTCGTGGACGTGGCACCCTCGTCACATATGTTTTGACTTTGGCTATGCTTGGGCAAACCCAACCTGCGATCCGAGTCCGATATGACTCGGCATGGTGGCTAGTAATGCCAAGTTACTACTACAAGTACACCTTGTTTCTTCGTCTTGATGACAGTTCAGACCACCCTCAAGTTGTCGTCTTTGCTACCCGTGAATTCCGAGTCACCCAGCACCTGATCCCAGTGTTACGATCAAGAAACCCTTATCCCCGAAGGAAGTCCATCCTTTACCTAAGATTACAACAGAGAGAGTAGCTACAAATAGATAAAAATCTATCGACGTCGATTACTATAGTCCAAGGGTTGTGTTGGTTGACACAATTCTCCACATAATAGACTCTTTTGACTTGACATACCTGAGCAGTTGCCTGAACAATGGCCTCAAAACAAGTAGCGATGCGCTCGAGCACAGCAAATTTTGAAAATCATGTGATCAACAATGCTCACTAGCCTACCTTGACCATACCTCTGTGTGGCAATAATGTTAGATGATACTTATAGCTGAATCATTATATGGGACCAGCTTGCTATGGTGTATCACGGAAAACTTTAATTTTTTTATGAGGCAGACAGACGGACGGACATCCGGATTCTCCAATACCGAAATGCCCTCATGATTTTGACCTACAACCATGGCCAAAGGCAAAACCCTCAAAGCAGCGTTACAATCCCAACAGTCGCGTCTCAAAGTCAAGGAGAAACTATTACATGCAGCTCATGTAGCTGAACAAAAGTCTAAAAAGAACGTCCGCCAATCTAAGATTGGTCACACCTCTGATTCAGGAAAAGGGAAGGGCAAAGCCATCGCAATTGCCCCCCCACCTCGACGGATAACAATCCCTTTCCGGCCCACGGACAAAATACTTCTCGTTGGGGAAGGAGATTTTTCATTCGCGCGCGCACTCCTTCACGATGCCCCGCTAGAATTGGAATATTTGCCTCCGAAAAATATCACGGCCACGGCATATGACTCTGAAGGGGCATGCTATGAGAAGTATCCCAACGCGAAGGACATTGTTAGTCTGTTAAGACAGAAAGGGGTGGAAGTGCTGTTTGGAGTAGACGGGACGAGGCTAGAGAGGGTTGGAGCATTGAAGGGACGGAGGTGGGATCGGGTGGTGTGGAATTTTCCTCATGCAGGTCAGTAGGAACTATTGCGCGGTGAATTACGCTGATGTATCTGGTTGGTAGGAAAGGGGATAACAGACCAGGATAGAAATATCCTATCGAACCAGTTGCTCATCCTTGGATTCCTGCGGTCAGCAGCGAATCGACTGACTTTGGGTCCGGTCCCTTCATTCAGCTCTGGAAAGAAAAAGAAAAAGCCAGATGACGACGACGAAGATGACATTATTGATAAGGCCCTGGCTGCTCCTCTCGATCTTCACGTTCAGACACGAGGTACCATTCTAATTACTCTGCGGAACGTTCCGCCATATACTCTGTGGTATGTTTATCACTTCAATTCGCCTACTTTGTGTGTAGTGTGATGCTCGATGTTATCGTTGTAGGGATGTTCCACGTCTAGCGAAGAAACCACCGCTACCCACGTCAAATAACGCATCGTCCAATCCACGCTATATACAACTACGATCTTTTGCATTTTGGAGAAGCGCGTGGACTGGATACGACCACCGGATGACCAAAGGTGAACGCGCTCATGGGACTGGGAAAACGGGGGAAGGTGGTGAAGATAGAACCTGGGAATTTTGTTTACGGGACGATGATGTTAGTTGAGTATGAGGATGTGTGTTCCGTCATCGATGAACGTATAAGATTCACGCGCAAGGCTAAAATGGACGTACGGAATTTTTTCACCGTACAGTTGCTGCTTCATTAATAAAATCGGATTGTATAATAAAAATCAAGGTATCGGCAGTTCAGCACTCGCTGAATGAGAAGTATCCTGTTCTAAGCCCTTTCTCAGGCCTTCCAGAGTCCTCGCCAACCTTCCTCCACTCGCCTCGCTCAGCACACCAGCTAGCTGGGTCGCAGGTGCGCTTAGTAGCCCCACAATCTGCGCCCTTAATGTATCTAGCGTAGGAAGCTTAGATACGTCCCTCACACTCTCGGGCATAAAGACCTGCCCTTCGATGAGGGCACCAACCAACTTCAGCTCGGGATGCAGAGTTTTCCGCATGCGCTTTACCCTCCGTCCTGGAGTCTCTGGATCTGCGTTTTTTTCTTCGAGTTCTTTCTTGATCTCCTCGGGTGTTTTAGGTTTTCGTGGTGGGACACCTCGGTCCATGGCACGAAGGATGGCATTAAGCTGTGGCGGGTCGAGGATGGGTAGGGAGAGGACTGCGAAGTTCCCAGCGGAACCGTCCAACATTCGAGTAAGGTCATCGAGGTTGACACCCTGAAAATCACGCAGGGCTGCCCCGAATATGCTCGTGCGGATAACAGTGAGTGAAGGCTCGGGCGTAGAAATAGGGACTGGTGCGGGAGATGCTAGTGACGGCTTGGCGCGACTAGACGCGAGGATGTCCCGACGAAGTTTAACCAAGCGCTGCGCGGAGAATTCCTTATGGTGGAGGAAAAGCAGAGAACCATTCGAGCTGTTCATGAGAATTTTGGTGTACCAGTTGTACTGGAAACCTTTTTTGTCTTTGAAAACGCGCGGCAGCTGTTTTCCTGGTAGAACTTTTGCAGGCTTGACTGAGATGGCATAGCCGCGCACCCAAGAGGGTAAATTCAGCTTTGGCGATGCCAGCCACGATGAACAGCGACCCAACATCGACTC
>QLOK01011606.1:0-17281 GCA_003313805.1 Tricholoma flavovirens
CCCCTTATTCAGGAGAGTGCTTGTAATAAGTTAAATATAATGTAAAAGCAAAAATAACTGTTTATCGACACTATGTATACATGCATGAATATTATCTGCCAAAAAATGTGATGGAAAATGTTGAGGAATGAGTTGAGTGTAATAGTGTGCTCATCGTTGGGAGTGATGAGTGAGTGCATGGTTGTGTATTGATCGATTGTCAGCGACGTGATCAATTGATGGAGGTGGTGCCAGCTATGGTTAAGTATGTGAGCACTGAGATTTCAAAATTTGTGCCACCAGTAGTGCTCGGGGATTTTCACACGATGTCTAATTGACCAGTAAATTAGCAAGGCGCTCAGAATTTTTCTAATTTACCCTCGTATTTTAAAGCTAATTAACAGAGATTAGGTATGGGCTAATTAGCGCTAATTAACCAGTAAATTAGCCTTAAAATACCAATTTTTATGTAAATTAGCCTCGAGGGCCGACTAACGATCACCGATCTGATATCACCAAACTGCCCAATCCTTATCCTTTGGAGCCGTCGGCATGGGCACTGAGGATGGTGGCGCCTTGGGACGATTACCAGGCTGATTCCGCACCACAGACGGTGTTGAATCAAGCAGATCGAGAAGGTACGATGAACCAACATCAACAGTGTCTGCGATGTTGAAGACGCATCGCTCCACATTGTCGAGGTTTGGTGGGGGACCGTCAAGCCAAGTCAAACCATCACCAGTTTCTTTTGATGAAGTTTCAGCATCAGACTTGTAGTCTTCGACCCCTCCCGGCTCAATGTCATCCAAGTCCTGTTCCAATGCAGGAGGCTTTTCTGTTGGAGATGACTTTTTTGTCTTTGTCGATGTCGTTGTCGGCTACATGGGCTTTGAAGCATGGCAGTGATACTTCGAGAAGCAGCGGCAAGGTCTTCGCACCACCTTTCCGCCCATCGCAGTCCTCATCAGCAGCGGTAAATGTGGAATCCTCGAAATCGGAAAGTTCCTTCGTCTCTTGTTTTCTCTTCCCTCCATCCTTCGCTTTGGTGCTTGCCTTCTTTGGCTTTGCAATCTTTGGCTGTGTTACGTCTCAACTTGGAGCAAGATCGGCCTCAGGCGTCTTCGTGTGAGGGGGTGGCAGCTGCTGCAGATGTTGCGACCCAGTCAGCATGTCAATAAGAGTTGCACCCAAATGATTGCATTGCACAGGCTGCACCCCAGCGGCAAGTATTGTACCTTCTGCTGCTTTCGTAACATCTGTTAACCATAATAGTGGCAGCGCCAAGTGCGGAAAATTCTGGATGAACTTCTCAAGGACATTTGCCAGCTCAACAACACCAGGCCCACGTTCTGGGAGGACCAGTGCACCGCTTGCACGTGAACCTAGTATGACCTCAAGCTCTCGGTTAGTAGCAGCCTCTTCGCCATTGTCTTGAATAAAATCAACATCAGGGCTGAAGTGATTGAAGTTATATCGGGAGGTGTCGCGTGCAACTGGTAGGGACTTTGGTAGTCTGAGAAGATAGGAACGTAGGGTATTAACTCTGTCCGCAATCATTCTCGACGTTTGAGAGTTGTACTTGGCATGCGTTTGCAAACTATCTATAATTTCAATTTCCAGCATATTTTTTTTTTTCAGTTCCCGACCTTGGGCTAATTTACTTTAAAATACATGGGGTTTTCGAGCAAAATGAAATTGACGCTAATTTACCGGGGCTAATTAGCCCTGTGAAAATCCCCGAGCACTAGCCACCAGAACCAAAACATGCATCTACCGCCACAGCAAGTTTTGGCAGTCGCTTATAGGAAATTGTCCAAATATTAAGGTTCAAAACAAACATGTACAAACTCATAAGGGGGACCTATTTCCTTTAGCGAATGGGTTGGAGTCTGACAAATGCCTGCCAACATGGGAATCTAGATTTGAAAGAAAAAGTTTCACCCGAATAGTATTGGACATTTTGTATATTCTTTCCCATTCTGGAATCAAATTTGGCCGGCACTTAAATCTTCGAAATGTTGATGTGTGACGAGTTGAATCCGAATCTGAAGTCGGTTTTGTCCCAGAAAAATCCTGACCACGAGATATCAAAGCTGGCGTGTTTAATTGTCCGCAACTGCAATATGTACATAATAGTACCGCTCCCTGGAATCACCCTTGGCGGAATCGGCCCTAACTTCCGTCCTTACCAGGAACCCTGAAAAAAGTACATACATAGTACTAGATTCCCACACTGGCAGGAGTCCGCCGCTATTCCTTACTACTGGGTGATAGTACAATACCGTTCAACGTTCAAGGCTTTTGATGCCTGCTATCAGCGTATTCTACGTTTTCAGCAAACGGGAGACTGCAGACTCAATGTTCCGCGCCCGGCCTTGGATGACCACCATAATCTCTGCCTATCGCTGCCTGTCATCGTAATTCGCTTCGCTTCTGACTTCCGAGCCCACTTTTCCCTAATTTTGATTCTCCTTATAGGAGATAAAATTAAATTCACATGTTCAAGAGAATAACGATTTAAAATAGTTCTCAGTAGCTGAGCGGTTGGTTCCGCTAAATTACTCACGTCTCTCTGGCCCTTTCAGCTGTGCATCACTTCGGCATTCCAGACCAGACCCTCCTTGCTCATTTAACCAAGTCAAATCCTACGGAATCCGATAGGTCAGACCAAGACGAAGGGTAAGAATTGCCTGGTGAGGTGAACGATTACCACCAATGACCATCAGGAAGGACAAGGTAGAGCGGTAAAGACCATTCCCAGGTTCTGCGACGGAAGTTGACACCGAGATATCGCGCCGATCACAGGCCACCAACAGAACTTAACCCATTTGCTAACTTCGACCGAAGGAATCTGACTGGTCGGAGGCGAACATGTAACTTGACTTCCGGGATATCGCATCAACCATTCATTATCACGGCTTAGCGATTGGCCCGAGGCGAATGTGTAACTTGATCCCGGGCATCGCATCAATCTTCAGGCAGAGCTTATATGCCACCTTCGACCGAAGGAAGATTGGCCGGAGGCAATGACTGGATGAATGGCCAAGAAACGGCTAGACCGCAAATTTTATGCGAAAAGGGTGCATATGTGGGGTAAACTTTGATTTTGTTGCCCCACGTGGTGGGGGGACCCGATTTTCAACCTTGTGTGCATCCCTGGCCTTGAGAAAGCTTTAGAAAGCGTGTTCCAAGTCTCGCCTTCGAACGTCCGTTCTTCACACTTCCACCACCAACATGGCATCGACGATACTCCCGCCTCTTGATCCTACGTAAGCCTTCAAATCGGCCATAACGCACCTGTTCTTGGTAGCTGATCTTACTTGTTCTAGGATGGGGTCAGCGTTCATTGGCATGGTCGTGGGTGCCCTGTTACTGGGTGTCACGTATATGCAGGTAATCTATTACTTCATCAGTAAGCTCTGAATTCTGCATTGTATGAAAATTACAACATTGGTATTTGCAGATTACCCGAGGGATCTTTGGCATTTAAAGGCACTGGTGCGGGTTTCCTAGAAGCTCCGTTTTGTGATTTTTCATTATACCCCCCTTCGTTCCAGGTGGTTTGCACCACCGTATTCGACACGGTTAACCAAGTACTTGTCTCGCATGCAGGTGCCTCCAAGTCGTTGCTTGTTCAACTCCAAATTGGATGGCTGATCACTTTCTTAGTATATCACTATTTAGTCACTAATTATGGGTTTGTCTCTTAATCCTGCCTGCACAACTTAACTCTTACATCTGATCAATAGTAATCCACTTTCGCTCGAAATTCTGGTTTGGTGGGTGATTCCTAATGGTCTTCTTCGTGCCTTCATCTTGAGCTCAAAACAAAATCCGTTAGGTCAGCATCGGTGAGTTATTGCATAGCTGGAGGTAATTAATGGTCCCTTAACCACGTTCTGAACTAGGTGGAGGTTCTCTTCGGTGTTCGCGATTTCTCTCCCTTCTGTCATGTGAAACTTATGCTTCCATGTTATTCAGTGCATGACTGGTGTTCTGGTGCAATGGTACGTAATCCTCTGCAACTATCAGTGAGATCCTCAGGCCGATTTAATATCAGCTTCTATACCTTACGGGTATGGCATTGTGAGTACTGGAAGTTTCATCCGATTGAGACCTTAGCTTATTAGACATGTTCTGATAGTGAGCAACAGTCACCTCCTGACTGGAATCATCCTTTTGATTGTAATGGCAACCGCTGGTTAGCAAATCCTTGACTTGAGATCTGGGATAATGACAAATGCGTTTTTCAGGTTGTGTGATCGGTATTTGCTCACGATTTACAGGATTTTCTATCTGTTAATTGCCTCTTGATATCTAACAGCTTGGGTCGTTCTCGCGTAGGTATCGGTAGTGCCTGTGGTCGCCTACATCGCTGATTCATAATCCATAGACTCCAAATGCGGACATTCCAAGACCTTTGGGCTCTTACGGTCCGTAGTTCGTATATATACAGATCATGAATTAACTTGCTGTGTATAGCCAATCGCAATCTCAATCGGCGCACTGTCGGCTGGTGGTGACGTTTTAATCGCCGTTAGTCTCGTTGTATTGCTCCACAGGGCTCGTACAGGTTTCAAGAAGTAAAATATCTGATGTACCAGGTTAAATGTTGAACTAACATCAATATGCTGTCGACAGATCAGACACATTGATCAACAGACTGGTCAGTACCTGCTTGTCCTGATGCATACCGAGACTGAAATGATGTGACTCTGAAGATACTGTTCATTGTTAATACTGGAGTGTGAGCACATTCCTCGCACATTTCTTGGTTATTGACTGACCAATCAAAACCTGTAGACTGACAAGGTAACCTTTCCTGCATGCAGATTGCGTTGTAAAACCGTTGATCATGCTGTCCCCTAGCGTCATGGCAATTGCTGTCTTAATCGCCGTCAGTTTCTCTTCCAGTATCATTCTTAACTTCCCACCACTGATCTCCCTATTTGTTAGCTAACGGCATCTCCGACCACCCTAATCTACTCTGCTTTTTATTTCTGTATTGGACGTTGTGAGTGTCCGTGATCTGCATGGAGTGTAGTTGACAGAACCAGGCCTTTGACCAGTCTACGCAAATTCGTTCCTTGCGACTCTGAACGCGCGAAAGCTTCTCACAGGGGGGGTCTGCGATGTCAGCCACATACTTGTCTCCATGCCTCTGGCCATTCTGTCACCAGACAGTTCATTGGTTCCAACATGGACAAATACTCAGGCCACACAGGAAACTGTGCGTTCATTTCTCCATTGTATATCTCGAGTGCTCTCTATTGAATTATCACACAGTTGATCAAGTCTGAACTATGTTGAACATTGATCGACAGAGCCAAATACGGCGACTCCAATGCTATACTTAGTACAACTGAATAAGGATGATCATGGCTGAGCACACCACCATAAATAGATACTGTCTCTTGCTTACTTGTTCAGTTTACAATGGGCAATGACCAAAAGGTAGTATAAATATTCTGTACCTAGTTTCTTGAAAAATAACCAACTAAGTTCCTCATTCTTTTGAGTCCTCTACTTCTCAACAGGTTTTGGGTCCTGGCCTTAACTGAAAATTCATGTACACACTGAACTAGAACTTTTGACACCCTGGATCAATCTTTAACTATGACTGAAACATCAATAGGGTTGTTCACAGCAGCCATTTTTGGGCCATTTTCAGCTCATTTTTGGCTTCATTTTTGGATCATTTAAAATCAGTTGTTTGGCAGAAGAATGATCAGAATGGACCAAAAAATGAACTCCAAAATGACATGAAAAATGGCTACCATGAATGCTCTGAAATGCAAACATCCTGAAAATGGCATTTTACCTCCAGCAGTGCTTGGCACATTCAGGCTCCACCTCAAAGGACTTCATGAAATTATTTTCATCACCTATGTAGTAACATTGTTGGCATACTAGTTTTTCATCAGGAAATCAAAAGGATGCTGATATAACCAGCTAAAGTTTGTAAGCATCAAACAGACTGATACCCCATGATCTGAAAATATAATCAAAAACAATTGAATACCAGAATTTTGCAAGAATTCTGGGACTTTGCCATGCCTTAAAGGGATTCCATTGATTGCAGGCTTCCCAACCTTTGAAATGAATATGCACAGCCACAACCCTGTGAGCTGAACAAATGCAAAGACCCATTCATGAGCAGGATCCAAGTTCTCTTATTGGTGTGAGGCAACACAAATATGAGACAATGTGAGATGTGAGATTTTGAGTGTTAAATATTAAATGAGTGACCATAAATTGAATAGAATATTAAATTGAGTTAATTACAAACTAGTTCCTCAAATAGAGTGGAGTTGTACTGAAGTGGCTAGGAAAGGAATGTGGTTTTTCATTCTCGGGCTTTCCTAAAGATAATCATTTATGAAGCCTTAGCACTCCTGTCAGTCTGACAGTAGTGGGTTGTCAGTCTGGAAACCCACTCTATGTATATCTAGCATTATAAAGTGGTCTGTCAGAATTGGAGTTATTATGCTTTTTACACTTTTGTTATGACCTTATAAGGCTTTCTCAGAATATCCTCAAATACCTGATGTTCAAATCTTTACAACTTATCTACTGAGTTTGAGTAATTGAGGTTTATATGTTCTTTCATATGAACAAAATAACTACAAAAGAAAAACTAATATGTACAGAAAGTCCCTGGGTTCTCCTTATCATCCCCACTGTCTCATAGTGATTGACATGGGTAACCCTTGGGTAATTTTTGGGTACCTGGGGGTTGGGAGGGTACCACATACCCTTCTAGGTGGTACACCATTTATTGGCATTGTTAGCACCCCCTATCCACCCTGGAAGCAGTTGCTTGGCAGCAGCGGTGAGGGGTGCTGGATTGTTGTGGGCAGTGGGCCTGTTGTTGGTAGCCCTGTCTCACCCGAGGTAGTGGCCCAGTAGCACCCCCCACCACCACTGCAAGCCAATGCTCACATGGTGGAAAAAGGGGTGCTAGGTCGAGCCAGTCATCGGGGTGAGGGGTGCTGGGTTGTCCTGGGTGCACCATCTGTGGTTTGATCCCTGTTGCTGTCCAGTTGTTGGGTCCCCTACACACCCTGTGAACAGTTGTTCACAGTGGTAGCACTGGTGAGGGGTGCCAGGGCTTAGTTCCTGTTGCAGTCCAGTTGTCATTGATGCACCCTGTGAACAGTTGTTCACAGTGGGAGGGATGGTGAGAGTGCAAAGGGCAATGGGGTGAGTGGGAGGTTAGTGGGCAGTGGCAGTCACATACCTGGTGGGTACCCTGCTGCACAGGCCTCCCATTACCTCCTGTCCTTCTCCTGGACCTCCGAGTCCTTGTCATTGGGTTCTCTCTTGACAGCCTCACATCCCATTTGAGTAGGGAGGAGGTGATGGGAAAGTTTGGACAAGGGATGTCAAATGCATAAATGCATGTGAGGTTGAACAGTGGTTGAAGTAGCCAGCTGCAGAAACCATGGGTCACATTGAGTTGTCAGGTTGTGTCTGAGTCACTGTGTGTTTGCAGTCAATGGAGTCACATGGTCTCTGTTGTTGATGTGTTGTTGACTGCTTATACTGAACAAACATGTGCACACTCAACAATGTATATAAACACATTGTGTTCCACCTAATCCCAGGTGTGTCCCTGCCTTATAAATAGTATTTTAGTAATTACTATGTGTAGTAAGTTTGAAATAGAAAGGTAGAACTAAGAGCTAATGACACCCATGAACCCATGCCACAGGTATGGGTTTGTTGAGGGTCACAAATCTTGTACCCATACCCATACCTGTCACTACCCTTAGCCAATACCCATGTCATTCACTACTGTCTCATCATCCCTATCAAGTTTTGTCATCCCTGATTTCATCATGCCCCTGATTTCATTATCCCCATTGTTTTGTTGTCTCCATTGTCTCATCCTCCTTGTTGTCCTCATGATCATCTCCATTCCCCTTCCCAATAGCAGTCACATTCTCATCAGTGCCCACAATCCATCCTATGAGAAGTGGCTTGTAGGCATGGGAGTGGGTGCTGGGTGCTTATCATCATGGAGGTGTGACAGGGCTAAGGAATGCCAGGGGTAACCCTCAGGTATATTTTCCCATACCCTAACCCATACCCATGAACACTGTACCTACATGGGTAAGGGTACGGTATCACCCTGGGTTTCCATGGGTTACCCATGGTTTCTGTGGGTTACCCACTGATACATCCACATCACAGGTAGTACTTGGGACACACACCAGTATGTTTCGCATTGTGCATAACAGCTCTATTCAGTAGTCTGATCAACCTCAATCAACCTCAATCAACTTCAATTGCAATTTTGAGCAATATCATGCAATATTGAGCCCTCGAACATCTTCGATTCTGACTTTGAACACTAGCACGACTCTCTCATACCTTGTACAACCCCCTCAAGCATCATTTGATAAGTGTCAATCATGTTACAAACATTTGATTGACTGCAAATAGCAATTCAACCCAAAGTGTCCAGCCAGGATGTGATCATGTTTGTACTGAAGGACTTTAAGCCTGAGGTCTAAGACATCAGGTACAAATATTGGATCATTGAGCCAAAGTTGGCCACTTTCATCAATGGTCCATTTGGGATTACTAGGATTTGGGAATTGTTCAGCTGAAATGGGATTTTGAGATAAGGAAGAGCAAATGTCATTGTGGAGTTTCTCAACATCCATAATGATTGCAGATTGAATGATTGGAGTTGCTAAGTAAGTAGCATGTAATGAAGCTGATAATTTTTCTTGGGTGAAGATAGGTCAAAGGTTACTTGGGTTCACCAGGACAAAGTCACTATTTCCCCCTTTGCAGTAGATGTCCCAACATCTTGTTAAAGCATCAGGTTTTGCCCCCAACTTGCCATAATGGAACCAAATGACCATATTGAACTGAGAGAGGTACTCATACCAGCATGCTTGGCACCGTGTAAGGATTTTTGTAGCGGCGAAGTACTCCAAATTTTTGTGAGCAGTGACCACATCAATCAGGGTGCCACTACCTTTGAAATATTGATGCCAGTGTTTGAAAGCCTCGAAAATCACAAGTAGCTCTTGGTCTTGAGTGTCATAATTAAGTTCAGTGGAATCAAAGGAGCAGGAGTGAAAAGCAATAGGGTGAATCTCACTGTCAGCTATGTGGCAGGAAATTATAGCAGCAAGGGCATAATCAGAAGCATCTGTCTCCAAGATCATTTCAGTGTCAGGTACCGATTTAGTTAACATGGGCACTTCTGTGAACTGATTTTTCAAGAGGTGGAAAGCTTCTTGGCATTTCTTGTTGAAGTGCCAAGGGAAGCCCTTTTGGGTGAGCCGAGTGAGTGGAATGATGATGTCAGAATACCCATAAATAAACCATCAATAGAAATTGCAGAATCCTAAAAAAGACTGAACATCCTTCACTCTTTGAGGTTCTGGCCAATCCATAATCATTTGAACTTTGTCTTTGGCCATATGAAGCCCATTAATGGTGAGGATGAAGCCAAGGTATTCGACAGAATCTTTGTGGAATTCACATTTTGGGGCAGCCACCAAAAGCCCGTTTTTGCAAAGCCATCGCAACACTTCCTTGACATGAGCTTTGTGCTAGCTCATATCTTTGGAGTAGATTAATATGTTGTCCAAGTAAATAATGACACAGACATCCAAGAGGTCACTGAAGATGTCATTCATAAAACGTTGAAAGGCAGCAGAAGCATTAGTAAGCCTGAAGGGCATTACTAGCCATTCAAAAGAGCCATAGCAAGTTCAGAACATTGTTTCCATTCTTCACCATCAGCAATTTGGACGAGGTGGTAGGCATGCTGAAGGTCAATTTTGGTGAAAATTCGGGCCTTCTTTGGTGCGTCGAGAAGATCTGAAAGTAAAGGCAGTGGATATCAGTCTTTTCATGATTCTATTGAGGCCACAATAATCGATGCAAAGTCATAGGCTGCCATCTTTCTTTTTCACAAAGAGGATAGGCACACCATGGGGAGACTTGGAGGGCCAAATAAAACCTAAATTGACATGTTCTTCAATAAAGAGGCGCAGAGTTTCCAACTCTGACTGAGAAAGAGAGTACATTCAGCTGGGAGGTATTGAACCTTCCTCCAAGTTGATCTTGAGGTCATAAGAATGGTGAGGAGGCAGGGCATCAGCTTTTCCTTTACTGAAGACATCTGCAAATTCATGGTATTCTTCGGGAACTGAAGTTAAGTCTGGGACTGCTTCAGTAGTGGCCCTGCCAAAAGTGCCATCAGGAGTGATCTGAAGTTGAAACACCACAGAACCAGGAAGTTTGCTAGCACATAGATATGCAGCAGTGTTAATCAAGGAGACTAGAGGGGGGTTTGTGTGAGGTCAGGGGGTTTCAGGAGTTTCAGGAGTTTTGGGAGTTTCAGGAATGTGGGTAGGGCTGAGATTTTGTCCTATCTCAGGAACCAATGGTGTGTTCACAAGAGAGGGGTTTTGCAGCAGGGGGATGCTACCAAAGGAGATGTTGGTGGTGCTGGACCTCTATGTTTAACAGAGCAGAAATTGATGTGGCCTGAATCCTAGTCAATCAATGGATTGTATTGTTTCAGCCAACAGTATCCAAGGACCATAGAACAGGAAGAGTCAAGCAGGGTTACATAAAATGTCAAATTGAATGTTTCACCACAGGCAAATGTAACTGTAAGTTTGGCTGTCTGGGTAATGATAGCATTGCAAGTGCCATCAAACAGGTGGAGGCCAACTGTGGCAATCAAAACAGTAGGTAAGTTGTTGTTATCAACAAATGCTGAGTCCACAAAACAATGGGAAGAGCCAGAGTTGATAAGAGTTCAGGTGGAAAGGGAATGTGTTGGGATGTATAGTGTGATAAACAGGGAATTGGGTTCAGAAAGAGTGGATGCATTGAGGCAGACATATTTAGCTATGCAGAAAAGGCCAATGCAACCCTCAGCCTGTGTAGCAT
Source organism: Tricholoma flavovirens (assembly GCA_003313805.1). NCBI lineage: Eukaryota > Fungi > Basidiomycota > Agaricomycetes > Agaricales > Tricholomataceae > Tricholoma > Tricholoma flavovirens. The sequence continues at coordinate 10,909 of QLOK01011606.1, forward strand.
TTTCCAGAGGGTTGCAGACTATTTTTTTGAGTCTGAAGTTTCGGCTTTCAAATTGGTGGCCAAAACTTTTGCAGCTCATCCTTTAGCTGCTGCAGACTTTGAGACTTTGGACAATTGTGAGCAATGTGTCCTTTTTCACTGCAGTATAGGCATAAGCCTTCCTTCATGCAGCATTCTTGTTCATCTCCTGTCAGTTTACCATTCTTGCCAATTTGTCAGAAAGTGAGTTCTTGGGCTTTTGCTTCAATGATCCCAAAGTTTTTGAAGTGGCTGTTGAATTGTTGGTAGTGTTAGAGGTTTTAGGAGGGGATTGAGAATTAGGTTTCTTGTTTGAGTCCTTTTGATTTGGGCTCCCGACAACTGCTGAAGATTTGGTCTCTAGACAAGTTTCCTCTTCTTGCATCCAATAGATGTTATCAGCATCTTGGGCTTTGAGACATAAGCCAGCTAAAGTGTTAGGCTTGCCACCATGGAGTACTTCAGTGCAGATTCGAAGGGGTAGGCCATGGAAGTATTGATCACAGAGGGCTGCCTCATTCCAACTGACTCAAGAAGCCAGTTCCCAAAAGTCAACATTATATTTGACAATACAGGCTGTCTTCTTCATGCTGAGTTCATGGAGGGGTTTTTCAGCATCACTGACAGGATTGTGTGGACCAAAACTATCTTCAAGCTCTGAGAGAAAGGCTTGGTAGTCCCACATCCAGTGAGCTGAGTCTGTGGGGTCGTTTAGTCCAGGTTCAAACCAACTAAGGGCAGACCCTTTGAGGTAGGAGAGGATAAACAAAATCCTTTTCTTGTCAGAGGCATATACTTGAGATTAGCTGATTGAAATCCAAACTCTCATCTTAGATGGAAAATATCCCCTGCATTTCATTCCTGTATGAAATGTAATTTCATCCCATAGATTGTTGAAAGACTTCATGTAACAAAGATGAAAATTCATCTATTAGATGGTTGAAATCTAAACTGTCATTTTAGATGAAAAACATCCCCTACATCTCATTTCTTTATGGAATGCAATTTCATCCCATTGGCTTAGGAAATTTTTGTAATATAACACTTACAAGTTCTATCCCTTGGATGGCTGAAATATATGGGATGAAAATTCATCCCAAATTCATCCACCATTAATTCAGCCACTTACATTAGGAAATTCACATTTCAGCATTTAAGTAGCTGAAATTCATACCCTGACAGTCTCACAGTGTATACCATACAACACCACTTATGGCCATACCATGCCCCATCCCATGCCATCAAGATTTGAGATTGAGATTTATGGTTACAGTTCACAGTGAACCCATCACTGTATCAGTGCCATAATTGTACAGCTGTACACCATATATGGTACAGCATACAGCCCTAAGTGTGATCACCAATGACAAGCCAACTGTTTCTGAGTCTTGAGCTGCAAATTAGAATGAACACTTAGCCATGGTTGCCATTGGCATTGGTCCTGTGGGCCATCACTAATTCACATCAATGTTTGAAAGAAAAAATGACATGTACACATGATCAAAACATACCATATATAACAGGAGGGGGGGGGTCATGAGAGCCATGAAAAAAAAATACCGATGTCATATGAAAAATCATTGACCATGGTCGATATAATCCATAATGTGAGAGGATTTTTTTGTCAATACACTGTCTTCTCTGATATCTACAGAAACCTTGTGTTCTTCGTCACAATGCTCTTCTAGAGCCACATTGTCATCATGATCTTCAACTGTAGTGCCATCTCCATTTCTCAGTATTGCTTCTTCAATTCCATCAATATCACCACTGTCTGTTCCATGAGTTTTCCATTGCTCATGCATCATTGGATCTTCATCATTACTCTCTTGGATGTTTGCAAGTAATCCATAACATTCTGGACTAGGCATTTGCTTGTTTAGAAAGGCTTCAAAACTGGTCTAGTACAATTTCTAATACTGATGGCTTGAAAAATGGTCTTCATAATCCATGAGGTAAGTAGGGACAAACTGAGCAGACATTTCTTGATGTGATATCATTGCATATGCACATTTTTGAAGCATCTTCTTAGCTTGAACAGTAAGCAAATCTTTGGCTGCATTATATCCACTGAGCTTTGTGATCACCAATTCCAGTGCAGCATATGCAACAATAGTCTTGAGCTCCAATTTCATGATGTAATCTGTAATATAATAAAGGATTGCCTTTGCTGCTGGTCCTGATCCAATGAATTTGATGTCCATGTTGCATATAATTGCTTGGATTATCATTGCATTGAAATTGTTTACCATCCCATCAAGGCATCTCAAACATAATTCACTGCTTTCCATGTCCACTGATGAAACTGCATTATATTTCTTAGAGTCCAAATGTAGAGGACCACCTAGTGGTACTCCGCTATGTGGCTGTGTCACCCCAGGAATCCCCGGGGTATGTTACTAGTGTTACATGTATCCACACTTCCCTAGCATACATACACACTACGTCATTAACAGTCCTTCACTATATACAGTGGTTCTACTTCCTTGTGTGATCTGCCTTATCACCCCACACCACCCCTTTACACCAAATCAAAGCAACACTCCTTCTCATGTGGTGGGCCTTTCCAGTACTTGTAACAAGTCCTTTTGTGTTTGTGCACCTGCTGACAACTGACAAGATGATAAAGGTCCTTCTGTATCTCTCCATCAGTTGCATTATCTGAAGTTACTCCTCTTACAGAACAAGGGTAAAATTGGGAGGCAGGAACAGTCAAATTTGGATCAGGATCGACAGGGACACAGTTGGAAATGGTGTCATCTAGAAATGACAAAAGACAGTTGGTGAATTCAGACTCATTCAGATCAAGTATTTTGTCTTGAATTTCATTTGGATTTAGCACACCTTCAATCCACACAAGCATATGACAGTGAAGACTACCACATCCTTGTGTCTTAACACAACCATAGTATCCTTTTATGAGACCCAAGATTCCACCTTCCAAACTCTTGTTTTGGGGGTCATAACCAAGAAGTGTTTTTATAAACGCTTTCATATAGATATTGAAAAGTTTCACAGCAACAAAGGGATTCTTTGCAACCAGTATGGACTGCTCCCAGTATTTCAGTACTTCATCATTCACTATCTCATCAATATTGATATCTGTGCCTGTGAGAAACTTCACCAGCAGGTTACAAACATCTGCAGGATTAATAGTGATGTAAAAGCTAGGTAAGCCCAACAACATCATTAGCCCCCAAATTTCATTCTGCATTTCTACACAGGCAGCAGAAGAGCCAGCCACATGTGATGTGATGATACTCACTCTATTACTCAATGAATTGCATCAGCTGTTACTGTCCTGAATTTACTAACTAATTTATCAAAACCAGATCATTTCACTTTCAGGCTTGTGTGCAGTAACACAGCTTGTTGCTGAAGAATATTGATCACTGAGAACAAGAATGAAGGATGGCTTTGAAATTGGTGATCTGCCAGGCTGAATAGGTGTCATATATGGGATTTCAGGGAGATGTAAGGCTTTCGGTGATGGTCTTCACATCCTCCCAAACCAAATGGAAATAAAGTAGGATACATCATTGGGAATAACCATGGATTGTCAAATTCATTCACAGGACTGCACTCATGTGGAATCTCAATATAGCCACCTCCTTTCTTTTTTACATGGCAAAGCACTGCAGCACATACATAGCACATTAGAAGATGCATGACCATCAACATCAGTGATAACAACTTTCTCAAATGGCAACTCACTCTCAGCAGGAATGAAATCAGACTGCAGGTGGGATTCTGTAGCTTGATCATAACATGATTGCAATACATCCTGTGCATCTGTGGGCAGTATGTGTTCAACATTAAATGGCAACCAAGGATTACAAGCAATCTCATCCAATACAGGTTCTTTCAACTCCATGTCCTTGTACAATGGGTTATGAGCTTTCAGCCACACCAGTGCAGCATGTATCTGATCTGCTTGGACTGTCAGCAATTTGGCTTTCCTCTGTAACCACTCTTGGCTTCGTGATGAAGACCCAATAAAAAGAACACATATGGGAGTAACCATGTCTTCAATTGATGGGGGTAACTTTGGTGCAATTAGCTCAGGCTTTTGAGGATATATGATAACATGACCACAAAGTCCCCTTTGCAAGTTAGGCACAGCTACATCATATTTGTCTTCTTCATCATTGTTCTTCTTCAGTTGTATGATACAAGCTTTACAATGCAAGCAGGCAATTATGGATTCTTCAATAGCTGTAAGTCCTTCTAATTCATCTGGCATAGTACCTAAAAACAGCCTGTTTGTGAGTGCAAAGCATGGTAGTCCTCCTTCCACAGATGTGTGACATGTTGAGCATAACCAAAGCAATATATCTTGACCATCGACTGAGACTCCATTAGTATCCAGCAAGACATTCTTTAATGGTCCTTCAACATAAGGAAACTCTGGAGGAATACAATCAGGATCCAGATATGGGGTTGATTCCTTTCCTTGAGCTTCTTCTTCTCAATCATGCTCATCATCATTATTGGGTATGACACAACCATCATCATCATTCTGTAAAGTAACCTCAATTTGGTCAGGCTGATGCAAAATAGTGAAATCAATCGAGTCTGCTGACACAACTTCAGATGTTGACTCAAGTACTGATTCTGAACAACAAGCACAAGTCACTTCCCACAAAACATCACTGCATGTCTCTTCATGAAATAACTGCACTATCTTCTTCTTCAACCCATCTGATGTTTTTTGTGGCCAATTCAGGGACCGCAGTTCATAGGATGATCCTTGCTTTGAGTAGTAATAGAGATGGGATTAATCCGATGTATGTAAAAGAGTGTCAATAGTAAATGTGATGAAGGATAATCCTATATGTAATCTTAAGCCAATCAAGGTGCCAATCCTATCTGAGGCCATGACTCTGCTCTTTATCCCACCCTTATAATCCCATCATATCTAACTAAAGTCTATATTGTATTTGCCAAGGCGTATCATCCTATCCTATCCTATTCTATACCATCGTCCCATCTTATCCCATACTATCCCATCTCCCATCCCATCCCACACTATCCCATCCCATCCTATCCCCCTGTCCTATGCCATCCCATCTGATTGTGTTATCTATTGTATCAGAATCCAAGCTCACTTTCTAATGTTGACGTTCTTATTGTGATATCCATCCCTCTGAATACTAAGGAAAACTGGTGAGAATAGGATAGGCTAGCCATGTAGCATCCTACTGTTGACTTTGTCCATGTGCTAGTAGCAACTCCCATTTATTGATGGTCCAACTCTTCTTCATTGGGGGTTCTTCAGTTGCTATGTTGTCTCACTGCCCTCACTTTTTTGTGAGCACCTTTGGCATTACTGACAATCTGTCCTCAGGGTCCTCACATGTGGGTGGTGGCATAAGGTGGGAGAGCCCACATTGTTCACAGCGGTCTCAGTGGTCGCAGCTTGTGGCTCCTCTTGAATAGTGACTAGTGTAACTGTAGATGTGGGGGCAGTTCGAAGTGTCATTTTCTTGGGCTTTTTATGTTGTTTTGTAGCTGCTTGTCAGGGCAACACCAAATCCACACTAGGATCTTCGTGCGGGCTCTACAAGAAGACACGACAAGTATAGAATGAGGGATCAAAGTTTGATGTGATGTGATATTTATAGAACGGTTGGTTGACAAAGGCGTTTCTGCACACAAGGTGATGGTGGGAATCCTAAGAGAACACAACTGATGTGTCTCTTAGTATTTATTGGTTTATATACTAAGTTACAACTGTTGTACAATATTTGAATACTGTTTTTACGACATGAGCATACAGTTGCATACATATTCTAAATATAGGACACGTGAGAATTATCTGTCTCACGGTCACATTCATTGATAATTTTAATGTTTTTTGGTGTAATACTATTGCGGAAAAATAAGAAAAATTATGATTACATAGGTAACTGTACATGTTTCCTAACATTACCCCCTTTTTGTTCTTCGACTTCCAGGCGAGACATTGTGTGATAATAGGGTGTCGTGAAATTGTGATATGGTCAGAATTTCAAATTTTCGTACTCCACTCATGCTATTCTTCATGGTGCATTAGGATATTTATTGTAAAAATCACGTATAGCGTCTCGTGCATTTCTACAATTATCCTCGGGTTCCCAGGAGTTATTTTCATCTGTATAGCCTTCCCATTTTACCAAGAATTCGAGTTTGTTATGACGCAGCCGTGAATCGAGAATTTCTTCAACTATAAATTCAGGTTCACCTTCAACTTCAATAGGTGGTTGTGGAATAACTTGTTGTCCCGGTATAATAGGTGGTTTGTAAGGTCGTATGTGAGAGACATTAATTGGCACATCAATTTTAAATGATGACAGCAATTTTAGCTCTACCGCAT
>QLOK01011612.1:0-16073 GCA_003313805.1 Tricholoma flavovirens
TGACATAGCTGCTCATCAGGCTGGCCAACACATTGATGCCATGATTATGGGGTTTGATGATGATTTTGAAGGGTGGGACAAGTGATCGCTATTGTTGATGGACTTGCCTGGGCCCTGTAGTATGCTGTCAATAAAATTTTATGATTTATCGATACAATGGTCCGGTTCTGAGTTCATCACAGTCTGAACCAGAACTGAACCCTCTTTGAACCAGAACCGATGGTCCAGTTCAGAGTTCGGGCAGAGGGGTTGAACTGGACCCAAAGTCCAGTTCAGGGTTCAGATAAAATGCCTTGTGAACCAGACTGAACTGAACTTTGACAACACTAGTTGATCCTTCTCATTGAAGTGAATATATGGTGTATAATCAAAGTGACTGCCCAACACAGGAAGTGAGATATGGTCAAGAAGTATGGCTTGTGCATCTCGAAGGACAAGCTCATAACTTTCTAGCATCCATTTTGGGGGTGTTCCATTAGGATGAGAACCAGTGTACTGAAATTTTACTGTTTTCTATGCACCTGGGCCTTCTTTGATCAAATTGATTGTCTCGTACATGTCCTGAGCATTTCTCCATGGCAAATCCTCTTCTCGCCCCTGGCAGCGAATATGCTCTGCAAGCCAATGGTCAAGTGCCTAATTTATCTAATTTATCTGACTTTCAGAGCTTTGAACCTCCGAAAAATGATGGTTGGCAAACTCAAATGCAAAGCAGTCAGGAAAGGGGTGCCAGGGATTTGAGGGGGTTGCATCTGCTGGCTGTAGAGGTGGTGGTGGCAAGCCAGGGGCCAAAGGAACCCCATGCTGATCAGTACGAATTGCTGTAATAGAATTTCCAAGTTGTCATGCAGTTCAACATGATGTCTATATATTACTACCATTCAAGGTGGGATGCTGATCTATCTTATGGCCATTTTTGTTCACCAGTGTTGACCGAGCGGGATGCTTGAATTTCATATGAGAAGCGAGGCCACACTGAGTAATGCATGTTGCACCACAGAGACCACAGGAGTAAGAAGACATTGATGTGCTGGAGTTTGTTTGAGTTGCTGAATTCCAAATGTGCCACCACAACACTAGCGTGTTCCACTGGCACAGCACCATGTCACAACTGAAGTTCAACCAACTTCCTTTCACCCCCAATGCTTTTCCGCCCCTACCATCTGCCATGCTGCACACCACTCATCATCATCTGCAGCTGTGGCCTCAAAGAAGAAGCTCATTGAAAAGGTCAGTCAGAAGAAGCTGTCATCTGATGGGAGCAACCCTACAAATCAGGGAATTGGAACTACTAGTAATGGTGAGAAATATGTCAATAATGAGATACAAGACAACTTACTTGAACTTCAAACTCAAATGGTGTAGTCAGTATGGCAAAAGCTGGGGTTGGACATAAGCACTGGAAACACTCTGCATCACCCATGCCATCTGAGTCCTCTCCAAAAGAAAAGAGAGTCTGAACTAACAATCACCCTGGGCTTGTTGGCAAGAAAGGGTGCTGTACCAAAGCTGAAGTGGCTACAGAAAAAGCAGCTAAGGAGGCCAAGGAGACTGCCACCACTGCTACTGAGGAAAGGGGGCTGACTGAGCTTGCTGAGACAGAGATAGAGCAAGAAAAGATGGAAGCAATAAGATGCAAGGCAGTTATCCATAAGCACTCTGCTACAAAAGCCTCCAAGTCCACAGGTACACCAGGGGAGGACAGTGTCCAAGCTAATATGTACATGGGTGAAGACTTGACAGAACTCATGGATGAGGAGATGAAAGAGATCGATGATGACAATGAGTCTGATCAAGATGACAATGAGGGCACAGTCCAAGGGAAGGTTGAAAAAGTCAGTTACACTGAGCTTCGAGTTTGCTGACAGTTCACAACTGATACATCGATCATCTAGAAGCCCACATCCAAGAAGAGAGCACTGTTGTCAAAAGTTGCCACCAGGAAGAAGAACATTCAACAATCCAAAATGGCTGTGGCGAAAAAGCGGTATGTCACATGTTCCAATGAATTATTGAAGTGATCCCAGGCCATTCTGACTCCAAGTCTGCATCTCATCTTGCTTGTAGCAGCGATGGCTTACCATTAGCAAGTGGCCTCAAGGATACCTGGAAGTCAAAGTCAAAGAAGGTAGAGATGATAAATGTCATTGGTGGGCTTATGGATGAGGACACATCTTCTGTTTGCCCAAAATTTGACCATCACAGCGAGGTAAGTTTCATGATCATGTTGATGATACACTAGCTCTTAACCATGTTATCTAGATTTAGGTGAAGTTCCTGGAGATTCAGAAGGAGATAGCAAACCTGAAGCACTGCTGAAGGGAAAGCCAAAGAAAGTGGTCAAAATGCTAGACTTGGAGGTGCATATTTGTTATCTTGTTGTCTGACAGGCTTCTCACTCAATTACTTTATAGAATATGACAGGTGATACCATCAACACCAAAACTACATCTGCCGCTATCAACGATAACCCAAAGGCCAGAAATATGAAGCTCAAGAAGGCCATCATACCCAAAGGAGGTTCCGCTGCCCCTATGTCCCACCAGCCTGCCCCTCCAAGCCTATCGCCCAAGTTTCGTGCAGCTATTGAGTCAGCCGAAGCTTTTTGAGAGCTACCCCTTCCCTACAAAGATCCAAAAGTGATCAAGAAATTTTGGCTAACATGCTACAGTGGTTGGATGGCTTCGAGTGACATGTTTGATGGTTTTACCATTGAGTCAGAGGTTCTTTTGGGGATCATACAACCCTCTTTTGCTGCAACCTGGCCCAATTCGCTCTATATCCCTTGCCAGCAAGATGTCTTCCATCAACCAGTAAACATGATTGTGATCCATGTCAGTGAACACCACTTACAACCTTTTAGAAGGTGAAGGCCTAGCAGTAGTCCAATGATTTTGGCTTTGTAAACTGTGTGTTTGGATGTTGGACCTAGGTGGTAATGGAGGGAGTCTACTTCCTGACAGTCAGTGAACATGACAGCTGAGGTGCCTGTACCTCCTTCAAAACCTGAGCCAATGCAGTAGACTGAGTATGGGGCATCTTCATGGGCTGTGTTTTCAAATGTGAGCATGGCCTCTTTACTTCCCATGATAAAGGTATCAAAGGTGGGGACATAGTTGGGATGTTGGTGTGTTGGGGCTATCATTTCAATGGTGGGGGGGGGAGATACCTTGGTGGTGAGGAAAAGGGAGTGGAGGGGGGAGTGATGTTTCTTGACATAGTGGGCAGCTGCTGAATGGATTGGGTTATGGAGTGGATGGGAAGTGGGGAGGGATGTGAGGTGAACAGCAGCACAGAAGAGGATTTTATGGTAGAGGAGGTCTATAGGGAGAAGGTTAGCATGTGTGTCAAGGACATCACTGGTGGCCATGCTGAGGGAACCGGTGATGAGTTTAGCAGCACGATGTTGGACTGAGATCAGTTTGTTGGTGATTGAGATTGAACCTAGTCTTTTCTTCATGGAGGGAGAGGAGTGGATGTCTGTATACCAAATGTTAGTAGCATATGTGAAGGTGGGGATAGCTACCATATTATAAAGTTGGTGGACTTGGCTGGGGGGCATTCCACCAGAGGTACAAGAGAGGCATGAGACTTGAAATGACCACCAGGTGGCACTGGCAATTACTTTCTCATGGTGGGCTGACCAGCAGAGCTTGGGATTGTAGATGACACCAAGATACTTGTAAAGGGAGACTGTGGTGATGACTTGGGTGGTGGTAGAGGTATCTGGGTTGAGTCTGGAGAGAGAGAGGTCAGTAGGGATGAGATCACAGTGGGAGCATGGAAAGTTCATAAGGGCTAGCTTAAAAAGCTCAAAGGGGGAGTTGTGAGAGATTGACCAGTCAAAGCCTCCTGAGGGGTGTTCCATCATGTCCTTGATGATAGTGTGGCACTCCAAGAGTGTGTTGGCAATTGCTAGGAACAGACTGCTCAGGAAAATTCTGCTCTTCTGTTGTCACCTCTCAAATCTGCCTCTTCTCTCTGCAAAACCTAGCTGTATGACCCAATTTTCCACAATTGAAACATTTGATCAGGGGACATCTCCTTGCATGATCTACATCCATAGCATCTGATGCATGCTGACTAATATTCAACTGATTGGGAAGTGTCACTGCCATGGCCAATAGCTGTGCCTTTGTCTCATGTACAATTGATGCCTTTCCTTTTTCAGAACTTCCTCCTGATGACTTTCCAAATTTGAAACCTGCATGTGTAGTATGTGGGTGTAGCAACTCCAACTTGGCTTGTTCTTGGTGATATTGCCAATCAAGCTTGAAAGCCCATTTGTACCACTGCTCCAATGTTGTAGGCATAACAGGTAGTCAATATATAGACTTGAACAAGGACGGATTAAGTCCTGCCTTCAAATATTTGATTAGCACGGTGTCTCCTAAATTGGTTTGTGAAGCTTCGGCTTTAAATTGCAAAATGAATTCATAAGCCAAGGAAGACCCTTGCCAGATGGTCTTCAATTTTCCTACTGCTGTTGCCTTCAGATTAGGATCTCCAAATTGAGCTTCCACTTTATCCAAAAAATTTTGGAGACTGTTAAATGGCTTGTGACCCTGAGAAATTTGATTGATGGCTTCATTCCTCCAGAATTGTGCCTTGCCCCCTTGCATATAGGACAGCATGAACATTATTTTGGATTCAGTTGTATGGAATTTGGGTTCATGACCTTTAATATACAACATAATAGAACTAATAAAGGATGTAGTATCCTTCATTGTTCCATCAAATAATTGTGGCAGTGCGAATTTAGGTAAGCAAACTTTGCCATCTCCAGTATTCTTTGACAACTCTTCCTCATGATGAGATAAAAATTCATCCACCTCTAGGTGCTGGCTGAACAGGGTTTTGGAGCATGACATAATTTACTAGTTGAGAAAGCTGTGTAGTGAGTGTGTCAACTTTCTCTTCCAGCATAAGATCATGATTAGTGGAATCGGAAATTATGTTGTCAGTCATGATGTTGTTGCTAAAAATAAAACCTAACAAGGTTCTTTGGCTGACTCATTACCTTTTCTTCAGCAATCCAATTCGGCAATTACTACACTAATGCAAAAGGCTGTAACTAGCACTAAAAATAGTACACTAAACCAGAGCTGAATGGTTTTCTGGTTGCAGCTGTCCTACAGATGAGTACTGCCTTTTGAGCACTGACGACTGCAATGTAAGGCGGTGCTGATGCATGGATTAAGAAGCAAAAGTAGATTCCATAAACACAAGTTACTCTCATCTCGTGACAAGAGGATTGGGGATTGGTAATCTGGTGTGGCGGGGTGAAACAAAAGTGAGGGCACATGGAATATGAGTTGTGTTCTTCTGTCAGGGCAACACCAAATGCTCACTAGGATCTTTGTGCAGGCTCTACAAGAAGATGCAATGAATAAAGAAAGGGGGATCAAAGTTTGATGTGATGTGGTAATAATAGAACAGTTGGTTGATGAAGGTGTTTCCACACACAATGTGATGGTGGGAATCCTAAGAGAACACAACTGATGTGTCTCTTAATATAGGGCATGTGAGAATTATCTGTCTCACAGTTGCGTTCATTGATAATTTTCATGTTTTATGGTGTAATGCTACTGCAAAAAAAATAAGAAAAATTATAGTAGGTAACTGTACATGTTTCCTAACATACCTCATGTTAGCCAGGGTTTCCTGGAACTTGGCATCATCAACTGACTGTGTCTGTTGCCTCATATTTTGGCAGAGGATGACAACAGTCATGACTTGGTGCCATAGAGGCTTACCAATTGCTGCCTCTTGTTCATGGAGCGATGTCATGTTATTCCAAACTGTGCAGATGTACAATGAAGCATGTTCATGACCAATAATGGGGGGTAGCTGGGCAAAATCTCCAGCAAAAATCATGTTCAAACCACCAAAAGGTAAATCAAAGCTATTCAGGACTCATGCCAACCTTGCACTTATAAGGTACATGTCACAGCAGGAGAGCATTGAAACTTCATCCAAGAACACATAATGTACACCTTCCAGCCTTGACTTGACCTGTGCTAGCTGAATATTTGATGTCTGGCCCCCATCACTGTTGATGCCAAACATTGCATGGTAGGTCAAACCTTTCAAAAGAGCTGCAGCACTGCCAGTTGGTGCTACTATGATAAGCCAGTGAGATTCCTTCCATTTTTTGAAGAACTCTACCAGTGCTTTCAACCTATATGTCTTTCCTGTGCCTGCCATCCCAGCGATGTTCATCTTCAATTGCTCAGAATCTGGACAGGCATTGTTAGCAACTATGAAAAATGCTTGATCTTGTTCCTTGTTCAAGATAAATTGATTTTATGCATCATCAATGGTCTTCTGCCAATCATTGAATAGAAGGAGCAACTCATGTAAGCTTTGTTGACAACTTGGACATTGTTGGGGATAAATGAGCTTGATGTAGAACCCAGCATAGAAGCGGTGCTAGCAGGCAAATGGTGAGTTTGCTCTTCCAGGATTTCAGCATGTGTGGTAGCTACTGCAGCTTTCCACTGAGCTAGAGTTTGCTCCAACTCAAGAGGATCTGGAATAATAATCAAATTATCAGGAAATAAGTCTGCCTTTTGTTCTTAGTGATGTGCACGGCTCGGCTCAAAGCCGTAAGCCGGCCGTTGCTGAGCCTGAAGAAGCCGGGCCGACATAGGCCGTGTGAAGGGCTTGCGAGGGCCCACGGCTCAGGCTCAAGCTATGGAAAGCCTGAAGCCATGGCCTAAGCCACGGCTTTTGGTGGCTGAATCATGCTTTTCCTATCTGGATTTTTGCGAACAACAACTGTGCAGTTTACAGCCTATGACATTCAAAAACATATTTGCAGTTGTTGTCTGTCAACTTTATCATCATGTCAACAGAAAGAGCGCTGCGAGATAGATGCCCACCTAATCCCTCCAGCTGTCTAACTGCCGATTCTAATGCTGCACAACCCACATTAGCATCTCATCATGTGAGCATTGCACTTGCCCAGGCAAGATGTGCAGCAGAGGCACAGATCACTCCATCTACTACTGTTGATCATGATCACTCTCCCGAACAGCAAGATGAAGATCAATCGGACAGACTTTCACTGCCATTTTATATTTAGCTCAATGCACCTCGTTATCCGATCACAGCTTCCCTTGCCCATGATTATCTCGCGATCATGGTATCTTCAGTATCGAGTGAGCATGCATTCTCTTCTGCTGGCATCACCCTAAGCAAGCGACGAAATCGACTCAAGGGAGACATTGTCGAAGCTTTGCAATGTTTAAAATGTATGTACCATAATGATTTGATCTTCCGAGATGTTGTAGTGGCGACGGAGGAGGAGGAGAACCTTGAAGAAATGGATGTAGAGTTGGCTGGAGGTGCTGATGATGTGGCTGAAGGTTTTACGTGGGATCAACTACTTGCTGATGATGATGATATGTACGATCACATGAACTAAAGCTAGATTTGATGTCTCTGCTGGCTGTAAAGCCGCGGCTTCAGCCTAGGCCGGCCTAAGCTGGCCTGAAGCCGTCACTACGGCCCAGGCTTGAGTTTTGAAAAGCCTGAGCTGCTCAAAGCCGAGCCGTAGCCACGGCATTCAGGCCGAGCCGAGCTGTCACATCACTATTTGTTCTGTCCACCCAAGGGATGATAGCATCCTTCTCATATCAGTCATCAGACCAGTTCATGCCTTCTCCCAATTCCCAACATGTGTGGATATTGAGAATTCATCAAATATGGTCTTTCTGTCAGCTGGGCCATTTATTGCATCCTCAAAAGCCATTTGGTCTAAGTCTTGGAATATTCCAGCACCTTTCTCAGCCCAACTTGGCATGGCAACTGCACCTTTCTGCATCTGGGCATGAAAACCGTCTTGAGCATCAAGGCATTCATATTGTAAATTCATGTTTTTCATAAGTTCTACATGGCATGCCAAGAATTGGTGTGACAGAAAAGTCTCATCCCATGACTGTTCATTTTTGAAGTCCAATCCACTTCTCCATGGTTTGAACAAGGTGAGCATAGTGCAGCAGTAATATTCATGGTCCCCTTGATCATGATGAGGCAAGGTATCTCCAACAAAGTTTGGAATTCTCGCCTTCTTTGACCAACAGGCTCCATGTGTTTCTGCAAGTGGAAGACTGCTCAAAAGATTGTGAAGCTTGGATCTTGAATTTGGGGCTGAATTTCTGATTGGCCCTCGCTTGGCAGAGTCCCTGTGATTGTTCCCAGTTGGTGATTCATCATCAGACCCTGCATCAGCAGCAGCAACATTTTATATGGGGCCACACTTAACTGGCTTTTTTTCATGTTGATGCCCTGAGACCCAGTCATACAGGGACATAGAGTCAAACTTGCAGGTCAGAAGATGTAATCATGAACTTGTGAGAGCCCAATTGCATTTGAATATGGCAATCTTCTCTGGATGCTCAACCCATATAGAGGAGTCAGCAGCTTGTATGCATTCAGAGTCTCTGTCTTTCTGGCCAGTTATGAGTGAACTCGTAACATCTGAAGGCTCCCAGGGCTTTCTGGCTTGGTGAACAAAAGATTGCCAATAAAATGGAAGAAATTTGTAGTTGGTATAATGATCTGGATTGCCCAGAAGGTACATGCAAGACATCAGTGAACCCATTTCCATCTTTGCACTGAGAGAATTGACAAGCTTTGTCATTAGTTTTTGTGCTTTATTCTTTTGTGTATCGTCACCTCCTACCACATCCAAATGCTTCTGAAACATTGAAAAAACTGGATCAAAGATAACATGGGTCTTCAGTGCTGGTTTTGTGACATAGTTCAAGACATACATATAGCAGAACCCCTTTGATTGCAGTACCTGAACGAAGGCTTGTGACATCAGTATTACATCTGAACAGGTAAGTTACACGATATGTTAATGTATTTAGCCAAGGTTTGGTCTTCTTGACATTGATACTACCAGATTCAGGGTCAATCTCTGTTGTTGGAAAGGTTGGCCTGGGGAACCGTGCCCTAGATGTTATCTAGGCACCCTTTGTAAGGTCAGGCCTTGTTTTGAGAACCGTCTTTATTTTTATTGGTAGAACATTTATGAATGTTAGATTTCAGAATTAGATTGTCCACTGTGGCTTTAAATCTTGATGTCCAAGAGGCTAGAGCACCACAGCCATCACAACTGCTATGCAGATTTTCATGACAGAATGGTGGTGGAGGCTCAGGTAATGTTGTAGTGGGCTTTCTATAGTCTGAGCTTTTGGTGGCTGCTTTTACATTTGATTCTACAGTTTCCTTGGTTCCAGATATAAAATCTCCTGAATGGCAGCTCTCTAGATACTCTACTAGCTTTCAGCGAAACTCAGAATCAGGCTTGAGAAGCTTTACATGGACTTCTTCTGGTGAGCAGGTACCTCAAATCCAGAGCAGCATGTGTTAGGTGACCTTGCTGTTCAACTGTACCACAGTATGCAGAGGTGTCTCCATAAATACCTTGGTGATCTGTGCCCACTCCCAAGACATGTTCTATGAACATTTTGACCATGAAGTGAAAAAAGCGTGCCCTGGCAACTGGGTTGATTGAAATGAGCTGATAATGTGCATCTTCTGATCAAAGCAAATGGACGTCAAGTTTTTCATTGCCATCTGCAAAATATAGGCATATTGGATGTTTGTTATCAGCAGGATATAATGTGATGTACCAAATTTGGGCACCCAGGTATGCTATCATGGACCATATTTCACTATGCATGTACTTTTTACTTGTGATTGATCCATTTACTTTACCATCTATGTGATCTAGGTCTTTGATTACCTGAAAACATGCAACCTCATCATCTGTGGAGGGCTTCATGACCTCTCCTGAACTTCTTTGAACAACTTTGCAATATTTGCTACAAGTCCAAATATACATCTTGATCAATTTACAAGCCCTACAAACATCTTTGAACCCTCCTTGATCATTGTGATCTTCATTGATCGACTTCAAACAAGTTCAATCGAACTTTGAGCATACTTTGCGAACTTTGGCAGCCATATTCATTATTATCGGACATTTGTACTGCACCCCCGCACCTTGTGACATCATATGAGAAGCTTATTGCATGAAGAACAATAGACAGGATTGCATTTTGAAGGACATGAGATGAGTTTTGAAGTATTTCGGACTCCTCAAAGGGAACACATGTATGTACCACATGATACCCTTTCATTTGTCTCATGTTTGCATCATTTCATCATCTACCCATCCTATTTAGCCCCATATTACCATTCTCATCCTGCCTCATGTAGGCCTCATGTTCAATTTCCTTTTTAGTACTATCTTTCATATGTCATATAAACACATGCACCATTCCAGAGGCTCCCCATCGGTTCCTGACCACTGGCTACATGGGACCTCATGGAATGTTCTGGTTAGTGCACCATGTCCTGACAGAAAGAATGGTCCAGCACCGCCTGTATCTTGGCATATGTCAAAGCTGCACATCTTGGTTAGCCTTATCTTGTGGACCACTTGAAGTCAACAAAAATGGACTGGAATGGTTTTCCAAATTGGATGTTCAGATTGCTAGCTGTCTTTCTGCACCAGGCCTAAAGCACAAGATTAATTTGCTAAGAATGAGAAGCAAGGCATATTTCTTGTTTCCTTTACCTTGTTTCTGCCTACTGGACTAAATTCAATGTCAATTTCAATTCTCTTATGATGTTATTCATAGGTATGTACCATAAGTTTGTCACTTTCACAACAATGGAATAAAATGGACTGGTGAAGGAAGGAGGATATGGATCTGTGGTGTCTGTAATAGAAAAGCAGCAACCACATGCATCACCTGCCCCACCGCCAGGTGGTGCACCAAAGGCAAGCTGGTTCATTGCAGTGGTGTATCTGCTAGCAGCCACTCCACAAGCTGTGAATTATAATAAATCAGTGTATGAAGCTTTATGACAGAGAGTGAATGGACCTGGCAAACTGCACCCACCATATTTGGTGAAGGATGCTGATCTTGATGGGAGTTGAATATACCCCCCTGTTGAACACTGCTCCACTACAATTCCAGCGGCCGCAGTTGTGATGGATGAGGTAAATACTGAGAGGATGACTAGCTTCAAGTTCATTTGGGTTTTTGGTTTGTGTTCCTGCTAGTGTGTATTTATCTTCTGTTATCTATTCTTTCACTATAATTTTGGGAGGCACAGCAGAGCAAGTTTTTTTCAGGTCCAATTCTGGCCTTCTTCTCTTGTTGTATCTGATTTTGAAGAGCCCTCATATTGGACTGTCATGGTCATGTCAACTGGACACCTTTTTTTCTGTTCAATTTGGGAGCCCAGAGAGTCTGAAGGCAATTGTGAGGGGATTGGTAAATAATGGGGTAAACCCTAAATGAATAAATAGAGTATCCCTGGGCCTGAGTCTGTCATATAGGTGATCAGTGGCAGGTGTTATTGCAGTGATGAGGACTAAAGTTTTACTTGTGAGGATTGTTGTGAGCACCTACTATAGGCTACTTTCTGTTCACTTCCCAAACCTTCTAGTATTACTCAATAGTAGATACCGCAGTACGGAAGACTGTCATACAGATGCATGAGTGCCACCCAAACCTGACATGCATCTCCACTGGGCAACTAGTTATATTGTCCAACAGGTGATTGGCACATGCAGTGTGTCAGGGATGACTGAAACTGCCAGAACTGGTACTATGTGTGTGGCAATGAATTGGATCCAGGTGTAATACTCAGGCACTTCTCATGCCACACCTGCCCCTTGGTCACCATCACCAGCTGCTGTTGTGATCAGATCTGTATTATGCGACACCGACACTGACAGCTGAATGTGGCAGTGATCACATATAGCCACAATTATTTATAATACCAATTGTTATTTACCGATTAGATTACTGAGCAATGCTCGCAACATTTAGTATAAAAGTTCTATGTACATAGTTAGCTACCTAATGAAGTTTGTTTACTCTATCGAGTCCTCTATTGCTCAACAGGTTATGGGCCCTGGCCTTAACTGAATTACCATGCTCACACTAAACTTGAACTAATAACACCTGGATTAAATTTGAATGATGGCTGACATTTTGAATACTCTGATGCACATGAACATTTACCATATTGAGCCCTTGACAGGTGCCAAAAATTATGCTGTTTGGAAAATCACAATGATGGATATTTTGATGGGGCAAGACTTGTGGGAGTATATCGACAGATTGATTACCCTACCAATGGATGCGACCCAACAAATAGCTTGGTGTAAGGAAGCAAGGGATAGATCAAATTGGCCAAAATGGAGGGGGACAATGGACACCGAGATAACACAGTTAGCCAAATGCAGCACTTTCAAATTAGTTGACTTACCTTCAGATCGCAAAGCCATTGTGAGCAAATGGGTGTACCACATCAAACACAATCACATCGGGATGATCATGAAACACAAGGGGAGACCTTTGCACCAGTCATGCGACTGGAAACCTTTTGGTTATTAATAGCACTCACAACTAATTTAGGACTTGTGATTCATGTGGTCACGTGGTGGGCGTGTACCTGAGTGGAACTTTGGAGGAAGTTATTTTTATGATGAGGCTGCCTGAATATGACAATGGAACCAGATGGGTCTGGCAGCTGTTGTGGCCTCTTTACAGATTGCAGCAGGCAGGCCGAGCCTGGAATGAGGAACTCAATCAAACCTTTCTCAAAATGAACTTCACATGGCTTTTTGCAGATCAATGTGTCTATATTAGGCACACCAATCATGATCTCTTAATCACATCAGTCCATATCAATGACATGACTATTCTTGGATCAGATATTGATGCCATCACAAGAATGAAAGCCAAATCAAGGAAGTACTTCACTATCATGGATTTGGGAGAGGTGAAGCAAATTGTGGGATTAGAATTAGAGAGGAACTTGGAGAAGGCTACTCTCAAAATTATGCAATCTCAATATATCAAGAGGGTCCTAGACAAATTTGGAATGGCAGACTCGCACCCTGTCAGCACACCTTTGGACCCTAATGTCAAATTAATCAGAACACCTGATGACAAACACCACAACATTCCCAAGTACTGCAGTGCAATCAGAACATGACCCAATATTTCATTTGCAGTTCAAACACTTAGCCAACTCATGAGCAACCCCAGACCTACTCATTGGACTGCTGTCAAACACATTTTCCAATATTTTAATGGCACTTGTGACCTTGGAATTATTTACTGGCAAGGGGGAGAAGTTGAACCCCTGGCTTATTCGGATGCTGATTGGGGATCAAACACCAACAATCAAAAGTCTATTTCTGGATATGTCTTCCAGATGGCTGGCAGACCAATCTCTTGGCAATCAAAGAAACAACCCATGGTCGCATTATCATCTATGGAAGCCAAATACATGGTGGAAAGTCTAGCTACATGGCAGGTCATATGGTTATGGACTCTTACTGCCAAACTTGGCATTCCCTATTCTGGACCCACCATTCTCAATGTTGACAATCAAGGAGCGATCAATTACTCCAATAATGCGATAAATCACAGCCACACTAAGCACATCACCATCCAGCATCACTTCATATGTGAAAAGATCATCTCATGCGAGATGAATATTCAGTACTGCATGACAGATGACAACTTAGCCAACTTACTTACCAAAGCATTACCAAAGCCAAAACATGAGGATTTTGTTAATTGCTTAGGGATGGCATAAGTGTTGAAGGGGAGTGTTGTGATCAGATCCATATTACATGACACCAACACCGACAGTCGAATGTGGCAGTGATCACATAGCCACAATTATTTATAATACCAATTGTTATTTACCGATTAACTTACCAAGCAATGCTCGCAACATTTAATATAAAAGTTCTATGTACATAGTTAGCTACCTAACAAAGTTTGTTTACTCTATCAAGTCCTCTATTGCTCAACAGCTGCTTGATCCATCAGAACATATCAGAAACATGGACTCACAGGTGCCCATGATGGAGCTGGGAGTGTGGGATGATTATCATGACTCATATGATATGATGGTTCTTTTGCACTATGACAGTTCCTTTGTATACAAATATTATTTTCCATGCATGCACAATTGTTGTTATCTATTTATCTCCACCTAGATCAATCAAGTGAACAAACCTCAGAGATGCTACTTAATCCTGGATTCCTATGGTGCCAATCACTTCATCAGCAAAGTCTGTTTGATCTACATAGTGCTACACAGCACTCCATAGTGCCATAGCATCATAGCATGGTTCTTTGACTATGTAGCATTGTATAGCATCCTATATAGTCTTTATAGTCTCATATGTTCACTATGTAATGCTATATAGTGCTCCATAGCACTCTCAAGACTAGGTTCCATCAGCAAAAATATATTATTTATCTTGATTCTTGGTACAAGGACAAGTCAGATAAATTTGTTGAAAATAAAATCTATTCCAAAATACTAATAGTACTACATGACATGCATATCAAAGTACTACCTATCCTCATTAACAAAAAGGGAACGACCAAAAAAAACACCCACTGAGTGTGTCATGCTGGGTTATTGGCTCCTGTGTCTCCTCTCAAACAGCTACCAGCTGCAGCCCACCCTGAGTGGTTGTTTGTGGGTGGGGGCAGGGGTGCTGGGTCTTGCATTGCCTTTCATTGTTCGTATTTACCATTTTGACTCTTGAGGGCGCACCCACAAAGCCACCCTAGGAGCAATTGCTCGTAGGTGTGGTGGGTGGTGCTGTTGTTGGTCCTCATTGTTGTTGGCTTCTACAATAGCACCCAATAAACCACCCTACGAGCAGAGGCTCATAAGGCTGAAAGGAGGAACTAGTCATGTGGTGCTGGTGTCATCTTCAAGAGATATTGCCTGAAATGCATCCCACAAGCACCCCATGAGCAGGAACTTGCAGGCATGGGTGGGTGCTGGGGAGGGTGGTGTTGTGTCATGGCCAGTGAGTCCTAGTCTGGGGGTTTGGGGAGGTTAGTTGTCATGTGGCATGGAAATAGGTTTGGGGGGAGCTTACCTTGCTCATCTAGCACTGCTACATGATCTCCTAACTATAAAAAAGGCCTCACATTGTGTTGTGCTGGGAGGCAGGCTGTAGAGTGGGCATGGTTGGATGTGGATTGTCTCATATCGGCACTTGTTGTTATGAGTAGTTTGTATCCTAAAAAAAGAAGCAACACAATTAAATAGTTGATAAGAAAAAGGAACGAATAAAAAAGGCTTACCTTAGGGCCCAAACAATGTCTATCATTGTTTGAACCCTCATTGAGTCTGAAATGGCTTGTTTGTCAAGGGCAGCACTGGTAGCATGGTGAGCAGCAAGAGATGGTGGTAATACTGGAGAAAGGAAGGCAGCGGTGGGGGTGGCATCAGTGGACTGGTGTGAGGCACCACTCTAGATGATCACATGACCTTGTTGATAGAACTGTAGCTAAGATAGGGGAAGCTAGGAACAGCCCCCTTTATGTAAGCAACAATGTCAACAACAACTCCTCCTCCCCACAAAAGTGAGAAACTTATTGAAGCCCTAGGAAAGGTGGAAAATGTGTCTAGGACCAGGTCCTAGGAATCACATACTCAATATGTATGCTTCTTCATGTACAGTAACCAAAAAATATATTATTGCACCAATAACCATATATTGTTGAAAACGATCATTTTCAGCAATTTGAACAATTTGTAGAAGCCACATTTGGCCGCTTAGTAATACAATCACGTGACAATACCAGGGGCGAAATGAGAGTGTGCCTGAAAAAAAAAATGCAAAAAAATGCCCTGTAAAAGCCTTGCACATCGCGCTTCAGTTGCTAATCTCCAAAACATCTCCAACAAATACCCCAGAGTAACTGCCGAAGAAGAGGAAGAAGAGGAAACACCCGAAACCCATGCTTCTGATCACTCCCAGGATCCCTGCATTGATGTGGCTTCTCACAATGTCATGTTTGATGAAAACCCTGAATTCCTCAACATGGTTGGTGCCCTGAGAGGGTTGGCTTTGGTTGAGGATGAGGATGAAGATTCGGAGTCAGAGGTTGAGAGTGATGATGAGGAAGACAGCACACCCAAAATTTGTGAACCTTCGGCACTCGAACAATTTTCATCAATGCTGCAAAGGGCACATGACATCGCTC
>QLOK01011613.1:0-11155 GCA_003313805.1 Tricholoma flavovirens
GATCATCACCATATTTCTCAGTTTGACTGATAGCAGGTATTGGCTGTAGATCAGATGGAGAGTTGATGAAGTGTCCGCATTTTTCGAGCTCGATAGCGGATAGCAAGGCCCCGTTTTCAACTGCATCCCCATCGGGTTTCGTGGTGTCTTTTGGTATTGTAACTTTCAGCTTTGGGCGTGGCTCTGCTAAGGATGGGTAGTTGGTTCTCAAATTCCATAACCATACGGCACTAACCTTGAGTTTGTCGGGGTTTAGCCGTTGCTTCGACAATTTTAAAATAGGGATCAAGGCCCTGTGCTCGATCTGATGCCACTCGTTTACGCTTTTGGTTGGACACGATGTTTTCTGGATCTGGTTGGTCTCTAGTTTGCCGTGCCATGGTACTGAAGGATGGAGGGCCTGGTGGCTGGTGCCTCGATAAGAAGTGTTATTGAAAATTTTTGGCACGTCCTGCATCCCAGGCTTCACTGTATAGTGTTTCGTATACTGTATAACTACAGTATAAGTGATTTTGGCTGTAGGGCTCTATACATATACATATATAGATACGGATTAAACAGTATAAGACAGTTATATAGATAGTACGGTTGGAGCCTTAAGTCTGATACTTGTGCCCCAAGGCCGAATTCGAATATTATACCACCATTGCCCGAACTTACTGTTTTGGTGGTTTTCGGACCGAGCGATGGTGGTTACTATCGAAACAAAGTTGGTTGTGGAGGTTTCGACCGCGTATCTGAGGTTCAAATGTCTATACGTGGTGGAATCAGAGTTGAGACATGGGACTTACAACAAACGCCCCGCTTGGAGTTAACTTTAGGTTAGGTTATAGTCGAGCATGTTGGGAAACAAGGGCAGTCAGAACCCAGGGTTCAACGTTCAACGTGTGGCAGTGCCAGATGATCCGTTGTTCGTGTCAACATGGGGTATTAAGTATGTACCTATCATCGAATCGCCGCAAGGATTAACTGTAACGGTTGGTGCTAGAGTATTCGCCAAGCGTGTAATGGTCTATTCCGTGATCATCAATTCAGCTTGATTGAAGGCGACGTCTGTTCAGTATGACTATCATTCCATCTATGCACAATCAGCTTATAGCGATCCGGGGAAAGCACGAAGTAATGTGTAAGTGGAAATTAACCCCACATAAACGATCTCTTGCGGTTCCTCATTCGTTTCAGTATCAACACCCCCCGTCGACATCCTCAGCCACTTCAACGACAATCGCCGCTACATCCCTGCGGGGTAATATTGCCGGCTCAACGACTCAGAATCACAAAACTGGGTACCCACTGTCATGTGCCACGTCTACCTTTTCACCCGTAGCTACCCAATAATGCCATCTTTGACAGTCGGTGAAGTTGACACCGAGTGGTCGCTAAACTATATTGTCTAGAATTAGCTTTAAATGTCAGTGAACGACAGAGACCTTAATCTCGAGGATCTAGTTCCGCAATATCTGTCAGGCCGAGATTGCTTGAAAGAGTACCCAGTGTATGTCAATAAGCATGTGGGAATGTCACGGATGAGGCGACTATGGTAGGTTGGCGCTAAATATTGCAATGAGAGACATTAGTGATACGTGGTGAGGTTTCCATGATGACAAGCTGTAGGGACGAGGAATAACTCAAGAGTAGCGGGTTCATCTTGAAATCAAACTGTAGTTCACTTTTCGAGCGCGTGGACGTATTCGTTCCGTTCATAAATTCGAAGGGAAATGGGAGAAATACCAATTGGGTTATGGGTATCAGTGGTAAGGAAGACTAGGTTCAATACTGCGTAATGATGTTCGTTAGTGCAAGCAAATCGCAGCAGAAGGCGCGCATCGCCATCAGGCTGGACAGACATGATTAGGATTGGGTGGGATGTGGGACATTCGTGACTCATGAGCATGACCGCAGGCCCGCAGTTTTATGATACTCCTGGAGACGAGCCATTACTTACATAGTTGTAGTTGTAAGCTGCAATGACGTGGAACAAGAAGCCGAATGCAAGCATACCAGTGCATACCTGCATTAGCATTCACCTGCCGCTATGTACTCATCGGTGGTTATATTGGCCCCGGCGGATGCTGCGGCACAGGCTTCCTATATCGTTCGGCAATCTGCTTAATCTTAAAGTTATCATGGACACTGAAACCGAAATCGCCGTTATAAAATGAACTTGACATACGAGATAAGCCCTGTGATCACTTTCAATATCGGTTTTGAGGCACAGGGACATTATTCAATAAGCTCTGTCCAAATCCAGGCTTCAGGCGTGAGTGTGACAGGTTATACGTACTTGCGCCGCATTTCTCAGGTCCCTCTGAAATTCTAGGACAATGACTTCATCATTCCGGACCTGCGAGTTTTTCGAACGCATGGTGAAAAAAAAAAAAAAAAAGAAAAAAAAGGCTTAGTCAGCAATACAAGTTCGATTCTTTTTCCATCATGATGCATGGATGCATGACGCGTTAGGCATAAGACCGAAGAACACGGCGACTAGTACCATAGGAGTAGCACTGATACTCGTACTTACGAGGCTGTTCCATTTGCGACCAAGATAGAAGCGACGCCAAACCACAATCGGATAGTTTACACGTCGTGTTCTCGAAATGTCCGATTGTCATGATTTGGTCTTCCAAACTTCGGATAGTATGGGGTCGGTAGTTGGGGCAAGCACCACGATGCCGCCTGTTCCGGTGAGTTATATTTAACTTATTCTCGCTATGTTCGATGTTCGAGGCTGTTCATGATCCGAAGGTCTGCGAATAGTGTTTCGGCAGATAATGAATTAGATTGTCGAGTTCGATCGTGATCACGACTCTTGCAACGTCGTCGTTGCCCCCGTCCATGCCTCCATAAGGTAGCGGGACTAGCGGCCTGACTTGGAGGCGCTAAAACTTGCGCCCAGGATAACGCAACGTTCTTGCCCCGGAGTCCACGGTTCCGGTATCAAAAGCTTCAAGCCTCGTGCCTGCGTTCATCATATCCTACCCGATCTGCCAGGAGATGATACACAGTGTTTATTTTGAACCTACGAATCACCCACGACGTCACACACGAACGCCACACGGATCGAGTTTGCGTTTATCAAACAATTCCCCGCCCCAGAGTTTTCGTATGTAGAATCTATCCGATATCTCTTCAATACATAGCCTGCGCAATTGACATACTTATGTAACAAGCCCTTTCTGGCACTCGGCCAATTCGGGCGTCAGGGGCAATATGAGTCGGGACTTATATTATCTCAAGAGGTCCCGAGGGAATGTTTCCGTCCTTCGTTCCTTCTCGACCATGTCCACTGTCAATATCCCTCAAACGTTCGGCGCGCTACTCATAGGTGGCCTCTTCGCTGCGGTGTATGTTCACTCTCTCTATATCATACTGCAAGATCTGACCGTCATGGTGTTCCAAAGTTTGACTGGAGCGGTAGCGGTGCAGGTCGTCGTTTATTTCAAGTTGTACCCTATGGATCCTCCACTTATAAAGGTTTTAGTAAGTTCGACATTATCCATCCGATCCGCTCAAAGCGATATTCATGCACGCATACCTCTAGGTCCTGGTTACATGGTATGACGACAAGGACCGGTGATCGAGCTTATCGTAACCTTTTGCTATACCTCATAGGTTTCTCGATATATGCCATACATCGTTTATTTGGGCAGCCCTGTTTCAGTACCTTATCTTTTATTTCGGGGATGCAAAGATGATAGACTATATCACTTGGTGCGTATTTGGTGGTTTTCGCAATCTTGTTACTTATTCCTTTCCTATCGCATGTTATAGGAATCTCGCAGTTCGTGCTTTCTGCTGCCAGTGTAGCGGCCCTACATATCGCTAATCGTCTCCCAGTTGACAGTAGCGTTTACCGTGCGTCCGCCTCAGTCTCCGGTCATTTCAATCCTCCTGTAATGTGAACCTAAAATAGGCTGTACTCACGTTTCTCGTACACTGGTGCGGCAGCCTGCAATCTAACCATCGTTTGTCATTGTTAATGATCTCAATAGCTTCCTTGCACATCGGATCTGGCGACGTGAGTACCGTTAATTATCAAGTTGCCATGGAAGACCAATGACACCTCCTTTTGGATCGTCCAGTGAGTCACCGTAATCGGTATCTCACCATCCCTATTGTAAGCTCTCGTTTTCTATCCATGACGCCGAAAAACGATGTTAAGCACCTCATGCTTCCAGGTCACGTTGGCAGTTCTTCGACTTGGTATATTCCGTTTCCCCATTAAGTAACCGTGCCCCGTGACTGATTGTTCCTTGATCATTTGCCTGACAGCATCAGCTGCCAGTATGTTTTCACTAAACCGTCAAAGGTATTCCAGGCTTACAGTTGGTTGTCTGTTCATCAGCGACAACAGGAGAAATGTCAGTATGCATATGATTATGTGGATGAATTAAGCCAACTGGAGCCATGATACAGGATCAGTCTACACTCATTTGCCGCATTCAAGGCTCATTTCCGAGTAAGTTATTCTGCAGTCTTTCGTTCGGCTTCTCCCCTCGCAACCTCTTTTCCCTATCCGCCCCTGTAGACAGTCGTTTTCACTAACAGGCTCGCTTCTAGTGGCTATTCACTCTAGGCCTGGCGTTATCGTCGGCCGTGGACATTATCATTACTGCATCACTATTCCTCCTCCTCCATGGCAGTCGCACGGGAACGAATCGGTATGTGCTTTGGATATTCACATCTTCCGACAGACGTTCATTCGCCCTTCGCCCATCGTGCCACAGGTTGAATGCAGTAATCGATTCTCTGATTCGATATACATTTGAGACTGGACTGTTGACTTGGTGTGTGATACGGGGTTATCTCAGATCCTTCGCGTTGCTGATAATTTCTTCAGTGCAGGAACCATCGTCACTATGCTCTCTGTGCGTGTCGCATGAAGAATTACGAACCTGAATGTTCATTATGATTCTCAGTGGCTTACATTAAGCAGAAACAGCCTCATCTTCATGGGACTTCATTTTGTAATCTCTAAACGTTTGCCATTTTTTGCCATTATGTGTGGGCTACAGCTGA
This sequence comes from Tricholoma flavovirens, assembly GCA_003313805.1. Lineage (NCBI taxonomy): Eukaryota > Fungi > Basidiomycota > Agaricomycetes > Agaricales > Tricholomataceae > Tricholoma > Tricholoma flavovirens. The sequence goes on from QLOK01011613.1 coordinate 5,020, forward strand.
CAACGATGGGATCACAGTATATGCGAACTCTCTTCTCGTAACGTAAGTTGACAATAATTCATGGAGACTGAAGATGAACCATTATCAGATTGAACACACGACAAATTCTTCGACGTGCCCAATCGTCGTCCGAACGAGATGGTAGGATTGTTCATCCCATTGTCCATCTCAATGATCGGCGGTTAGACGATCCAACCACCGACATCTATAGCCGGGATGTACGTGAATATTTACGCATTGATGGCAGGCGTGACCTACATTTTCCCCCCATAACAGATAGCCTTTGACAAGTATAATTCCACAAGGAAGGTGAGATTCATCACGATGATCTCGGTGTTTTATGAACTGACCGGTTCCGTTTGACCCGATCAGCTGGAAATTAGCGTCATGAGGAGTGTGGAACAGAATGTGGAGGATGGCTGTGACCAATCGTCGAGTCGTGAGGCAGATGATCAGAAGTAGTTCTTGTTTAACCTTTAAACCGGATATAGCTAGCCCGTCAGGATCGGAGGGGTGGACCGCTTGTTCGATAAAATGTACATTAGCTGCTTAGACTTCTTCAATATAGGCAGGTCTGAAGAACTCGCCCCCAAAAGTACTGCATCCGCAACCAGTGATATATGTAGCTAGTGAGAGCATGCAAAGAGAGAAGAACGACAAGTGAAATCGGCCAGATGTATGCAGCATTGCGACCGAAGAACTTATTTCAGGACCCCTGAACGCTCTACCAAATCCCTGTGGCCAGTGCGGATAAAAATTGAGCGAAAATCCAAAAATGCCTCAGGTCTATGCGGATAAATATCAAGATTTTTTGAAAAATCCCTGAGGTAAAAATGTGGATAAAAATGGCCCAAGCTGTGTTTAGCCTGATCTGTATCCGGATAAAAATCACACTGGCACAGGTTCGAACTTAAAACTTCAGAACTTCTTATGATGTTATACTACTTAGCTACATTATCTTCCTAAACTTGATTTGCATTTACAATAAATTCGTAGCATTGAATCTCAAAAAGAAATATCAGCCACGAGAACAGGAGATCGTCATCGTGTTCAGGTACACACCTGCCAAACTTGTCATGTCAGGGCCCAATGACATCAGGAAAAACCCTATTCTATAATTATAGTATAAAGAGGGTATAATTATATGTCATTATAGCAGGTGCTGTGGAACATTGCTATAATTGGTCCATAATCACACAATAATAGTTCAATAAAAAGCCATTATATTCAAAATAATATGCATTAGGGTGCTACTAGTACCTAATACAGCTACCGTAGATCGTGATTCTAGGCCCGACAGCAACATATGACCTAATTTACCACTAGGGCAGCTGTCCCTGTCATCCCCTGTCGTCGTCATTGTTGTCCTGGTCCTGGTGCTCGTCGTTGTCTGTCGCCGCCGCTATTCTTGATCCTCTCATTTCCTCATCGTTGCCTTCCTTGGTCCTGGTCTTGGGGCTCCTCGTCATCGTCATCGTCATCATCTTGAAAAAGTGTGTTTTCTTCGAGGGGAGGAGCATCACCAGTGCATGGCATGCGAGGGAAGGGGAGATCGGTGCTGTGTGTGGTTGTGAATGAATAAAAGGGAAGGAGGAAGGGGGAGAAAGGAGCTCACAGCCCTGGAGAGTAGCATGCACGTCCCCGTAACATTCTGTTACGTCTAGCCCTAGTACCATCTGTAACAGCACAATGCCAACAGCGTGGATGTCCCTGTGGCGAGCGAAAATTCGTTCTTCACATCTTGCGAGAGCCTACATTTGACTTTGTTGTTTAGCGTTCAACTTCTAGGGTGTGGAGTAATGTACCACGCCTCGGGGACTTCGTCGCCTATCCCAAAGCTCAGCCTTTACATCGTCGCATACTGGATCAGCAAGGTAGAACACCCCTAGTCCTTCTACAAAACAATCAACCAAAAAACTAGAACGAAAAAATAATAATCACATACTAGACCGAGGATGGAATAAGCTGACCGGAGTAAACACCACGCCACCCACCTCCACGCCGCCGCCGAAGCTCTCCATCAAAGTCTCCATCATTGTCCCTCCCATCCCCATCCCCAGTCCCATCTACATCTCCGTCTCTGTATTGCCTGCGCCCCACTCTCCTCGTCGTTGGTCGTTGTCGTCAGTCCTCTCCCCAGATCGTCGTTGTCCCCCATCGTCAAGCACCCGCAATCCACCTTGCGAGCAGGGGCTCGCAACGGTGGTGGCAGGTCCTGGTTGGCTTCGTTGTCCTTTGTTGTTGTTGTTGTTGTTGTTGTTGTAGTATTATTATTTTAGTTGGTAACCTAAAAAAGATTGTTAGCAGCAAAGTAATGAACGAGTAAAATTAAAACTTACCAACGGCCCAAGAGACGACATCTCTTGGGCCTCGTCTCCAGCCGTCTTGTCATTCCGTATGCGAACCCGTGCAGATCTTCCTGGTTTTATCATCGTGGGTTGGCATATGTGGGTCGTCTCAAGCTCGCTGTGTTGCTGTGGTATAGTCAAAACCTGGTGTGTAAGCCGTAGGTCATGGGTGAGTGAGTGATGGTCAGTGGGAAGAAGGAAGTCAACATTGCGATTTGTTTGTGTCGTATTTGGCACATGTTGAGAACATCCATCAGGAAAAACCCAAATCTATAATTATATATAATTATCTATTTTTACCATATAATCTCATATAACAGGGGATAATATCCCGAGCATTATACCTTATTATACTATTTTACAGCAACTTTATCCAATGTGGGCTGTAAGTTGCAATGGACTATGAGCTTCAAGTTCCTGAATCTAGTGTATGATATATTGTACAATGATATACTAAGTAGTGCTCATTCGGCACAAGTCAGCGCAGTGCACAGTGAAATCACGGGATTCTTAAAATTGTGTAAATCAGTTCAAACTCCCCCGAAAGTTCGATTTGGTGAACCCCCCTCAGTTCAACAGTCACAAGTGGATCATTTGGGAAAGGGCGCACATACCCTGCAGAACCAGAGGATGTCCTGATGGAATTATCACTGTACTGTGATCACAGTGATCACAGTCTTTTATGGATCAGAAAGCATGACCAGAAAATAAAACTTTCTGATATACTGTACCAGGTCAGGTAGTGGGCCACCCTGGGTAGTGGGCCACTCTGTATTTTCTGAGGTGTATAGCATATCAGTGGCTGGTGTATTGGAATGGGTGACATGAACCATACCCACTGTTGCCTGAAACGAAAGTTGGTATGGCTGTAGTGAGAGCTTGATGAGTGATGGGTGCCTGACTGCTGCTGAACCGGAAATCTGACCAATTTGGGAAGATCACTGGGTCAGCCAAATGCGGAACTACAGGCATGATGGACGCATTTCCAAACCAAATCCTTCAAAACTTCGCGTCCACGTTCCCTTCGCCTGCTTGCCTCCCCTCAGCCATCCTCTATGGCTGATTACATGTCTCTCAATCACCTTGCTCCATCAATTTCCTGAAACATGCCTCATTTTGCATTCCCGATAGCCTACAATCATCAACACCTGTTGGCTCTGGATGATAAGGTGGGTCCAGTATCTCCCAAAATTAGCATTATACTGACCTTATCTTTCCTTCACAGCTGTTCTTAGATTTTTAATGAATTTATTCAAGCCTCAATACACTCTGTTACACCTGTACATGCTTTTTCAGCATGTTGCCTTTCGGAAATTGTTCTGGGACAATGAGGTGAAGGAATGCAAAAGTCTTGCTGCAGGTGCGTGGTTTGGGGCTATTTTTCATGGTCTGAGTAATGACAATGTCGCTCAGGCTGCAGAATGTTGCACCAATGCAAATTGGCATCCACCATCTGCCCACTATTTTTGGTCCTATGCAAACTCTTGTCCATGCACCCGCCTCATGTCCATTACCTAGAATGTGTCAATATACCTGTTTTAGAATGCATAGTACAGCATACAGGAGTATTTAAACCAGGGGTGGACTCCATGAAACGGTCGCAATACACTGAAACTCAACCCTCTGAAATGTCAATTCCCACCTTGTCTCCTCACCCAGGTGTCTCTATTCCTAATGACATTCTTACCCAACCATGAGAGGAGCGCATTGAGCTTGCTATTGCTGCGATTCGAGAATCTGGTTCAAAACCTAATGGTGATCCATGCTATTCTACACGTCAAGCAGAACAGCACTTTGGTGTTCCGAGATCTTCCCTTGGCCATTGTTTGAAAGGTATGTGATTTCTACAAAGTGATTCTATATTACTGAGATCCCATAGGGGGAAAGACTCGTCGCGAGGCACATGTCAATGAACTTCTTCTCACCAAAGCCCAAGAGGATATCTTAGTCCAATGGGTAAAGGTTCAGGGCCGTTATGGTATACCCATGACATATGCATCTGTAGCTCAGTGTGCTGAAGTGATCTCGGGTAAGCAAATTGGGGGGTCATGGCCCAAACGATTCTGTAAGCGACATCCAGATCTAAAGATGAAGAAGACAGTGGGCTTGGAGAAGGCTCGTGCGAAGGCATTGAATTGACTTGCCATTGATGAATTCTTTGACATGCTCACTGACGTGATCAGAGAGTATAATATCCTGCCTGAGAATCTCTACAATATGGATGAAAAAGGCATCCAACTTGGTATTGGTGTGAGGATCACTGCTATGATTGATTGAGATCAAAAAACTGTTTACTCCATCGAGGATGGAAACAGGGAGCTGGTTATGGTCATTGAAGCAGTCTGTGCCGATGGATCTGTTCTGCACCCTTCTGTGATCTTCCAGGGTTTGCGGCGGAACTCAGAGTGGGGTTGCAACAACCCTTGTAATGCAAGGTTTGTATCATTTCAGTTCTAAAGAAATCAATCTCACAATTTTATTGACAGCATATCCATCTCCCCCAATGGATGGACAGACCAAGAATTGGGCTCTGCATGGCTTCAAAATGATTTTGATCCTGCAACATGAAACAAAACTGCTGGACAGTATTGCCTTTTAATCTTGGATGGGCATAACTCCCATTGCACCTTTGAATTCTGCAAGTATGCTGCAGATAACAAGATTATCGTTATATGTCTTCCTTTGCACACAACACATGCCCTTCAGCTTTGTGATGTTGGTGCATTCGGACCTCTCGCACAGTCATGGAAACGCGTGGTGACCCTTGCATCCCAATCTCTTATTGCAATCCGAAAAGATAATCTCCTTGTCCATTATCACACTGCACGCATCAAAGCATTCAAAGACATGACAATTCATTCAGCATTCCGAAAGACTGGGATATGGCCACTGAATTGCCATGCGATCCCTCTTTCAGCCTTTGAGCCATTGAAAAATACAACTACGCAGGCAGCCCAGCCCATTCCGGCACATCTCCCATCTATCCTAGTCCCTACACCAACTCAGACACCAGTTCCAACACCAGCCCCATTGGCTGCGACAGCTGCCACACTCAGCTGGGATGCTGATATGCCAGCAGAACCACCCATTGAAGATGAGGAAGAGGAACCGATGGAGCGGTATCACATCAAGGTTCCCCCACTGCTTCCCAGTACTTCATCTCAGCAAGCTCTTAGGGCTGAGAACAGGATGCTGCGAGATATCATTTTGCAGGCTGGTATTGCACTTGAGGAGGATTATGCGCAAATGAAACTGATGGATCTAGAAAACGAGAGGTTGAGAAAGCAGGCATTCGAGAAAGTAAAGCGAAAAGGGCAAAGTAAGCTAGCCTCGGGATGAGCACAACACATGACAGCCACCGAAAACCTGGACTTGCTTGCTTGACAGGACTGGGAGAGCATGATGAAAGATGTATTCAAGGAAGCTGCACCATGATTCAGAGTCCTGAAGAAGAACATTTGTGACTATGAGAAAGAGGTTGAGAAGGCGAAAAAGGTGGCAGAGCGTGATGCAAGAAAAGCTGCCACAGCTGTAGCGAGGGCGGCGAGAGGCCATGGTCATGCTAGAGGTGATAGAGGAGGTGTGACTGGACGAGGAAGAGGTGCGAGAGGACGAGGAAGAGGTGCGAGAGGACGAGGAAGAGGTGCGAGAGGACGAGGAAGAGGTGCGAGAGGACGAGGAAGAGGTGCGAGAGGACGAGGAAGAGGTGCGAGAGGACAAGGAAGAGGTGCGAGAGGACAAGGAAGAGGTGCGAGAGGACAAGGAAGAGGTGCGAGAGGACAAGGAAG
>QLOK01011630.1:0-26996 GCA_003313805.1 Tricholoma flavovirens
ACTTGATAGATATCATCGGGTCTTCTCGATTTCCCTCGCTCAGATCAGAGCCGATTTTGACTGGGCCTCACGTGTTATGAGCATGAGTCACTGGCAACAAGAGGTCTCGCCGACCCAAGACATTCATAAACCAAAGTTTCTCTCTGAAGACGACTATTCTTCAAACCATGACTACCAAGGATACTACTCTGCAGTCCGATATCACCAAAATGAAGCTTGAAAAAGACGGTTCATTCAAACGTTTGGATGCCTCGTTCCGAAACGTCATCGAGAAGGGTGGCCGTTTCGAGCCTGAGGCTGGTAGGGGATTTTCCTAGCATCCGTCTGAAATTCTTGATCTTCATTATCTCAGATCGCTATCATCTTTATGTATCATACGCTTGCCGTAAGTTTATCGTCCTGACTCTTGCGATAAGTGTACTTATGATAACGACAAATCTTGTCAGCTTGGGCAACCAGAACCCTGATTGTCAGGAAGCTCAAAGGTCTCGAGGACATTATCTGTAAGAGATTCACGTACCTCCGAGTCGGTGAAGTCGATGATATTTCACCAAAGCGGTGACGGTGGTATCCCCACATATGGGTACTCAAGGCTGGCCATTTGCATCTGTCGACCGATTTCCAGGTGCAGAGGTTGACCCTCTTTATAATTCTGAACATGTCAGGGATCTCTACCTCAAGGTAGAACCTAATTACAGCGGGAGGTCTGTTTTTCTGGAGTTTGTTTCACCATGACTACATATATTGAATATTTCACCCATCCAGGTTCTCCGTCCCCATTCTATGGGACAAGAAAACTCATACGATCGTAAACAACGAGAGTTCAGAAATAATTCGCATGTTCAACTCCGCTTTCAACGATTTCATTGCTCCGGACAAGGCAGCCTTGGATTACTACCCCGGGAACATCCGGACAGAGATCGATAGCCTCAATGAGTGGATCTATCCGAACATCAACAGTAAGTTACAGCTTCTTGTTACCTCATCCCTAACATGTATCTTTGTGCAGATGGCGTTTATCGAGCTGGATTTGCATCCACTCAGACAGCATATGAGAAAGCTGTCCATGAGATATTCGAAGCTTTAGATAAAGTCGAGAAACTCCTTGCTGGGAAGGATTATCTTGTTGGAGACAAGCTCACCGAGGCGGATATCAGACTTTGGGTGACCATCGTGCGTGATTTCATCATTCATGTCCTTCTTTAATGCTTGACAGGCCCCAACAGATCCGATTCGATCCTGTCTATGTAGGGCATTTCAAATGCAACATTCGTGACATTCGCAACGGTTATCCTGCCATTCACACGTACTATTATCTCTATTTTATCTTATTGAATGGCAATTCACTTAGTGTCATCAGTTGGGCGCGGAAACTCTACTGGAACAATGATGCATTCAAGTCCTCGACCCACTTTGATCATATCAAGACTCATTATTATTGGTCACATGCTTTTGTGCGTCGTTGCAGCCTTTTTCATGGTTCACTTTCTAAATCAGTCCAATATTACCCATCCATCTCAACAGATCAATCCCACAAGGATTGTCCCTGAGGGGCCTATCCCCAACATCAGACCTCTGTAAGAAGGCATCGTTTGCGCATAAGAAATTACATCAATCATATAGGTTGTGTATTTTTACTTGTAAATGCAATTAGTGAACTGGTCCACGATATAGTCCCATAACTAGATTGTCCGAGGTTGTCCATATCGCTAAGTACTTAGAGCAGAAAGGGGGCTGTGAGCATAGGACAAATGACACCCAATCCGATCGACAAGAAAGCACAACTATCAAGGAACGCCACGTTAGAACGAGCCCCATTCTTGGTAACCGTCGGGATCACACCACTCCCAGTCCTACTGCTCTTTGAAGGGGTACCCTGCATTGAAAATTTGCACATGAAACAGCCGCAATTGTATAACTTCTGCTACTCACTGAAGACGTCGGCTTGGGTGTTCCAGAACTTGTTGCCGCAACAAATAAGCCGTTTCCTATCGTGCTTAACGTCGTACACAACGATGAAGAGGGTATAGGATGTGCGTCCGGCGTGACTGCGTCTCCCTGATGAAATGTGGAGGCTCCGTAGATACCCATTGGCTTGCAAGGGAATCGTCACATCACAACTAGAAATATTTGATATCATACCTGGCCACTGTCCCCTTGACAATTTTCATAGACGCCTGCAGCATAATTGGCCGGCATGTTCCAGTCACATCCCATCACGTCATAGATATGCTTGATTTGCGGAGTATCAGTGGCAATATATCGGGAAGCAACAGCAGTTACTTGGCACCAGCTGGGAGCCATTGGCCCAGGCTTGCATGCCCGAAAGCAAAATTGGGCATCGGAAATGAAGTTCTGCGAAAATCCACAGTGAATTACGTTAAAGCATGGTCGTTGACTTGAAATCACATGCCGTCACTCGAAGATCTCCTGCAACGGTCCGAATGCGCTGGAGAACACGAGGCCGCCGATAGGATTACCTATCCTCAACGCGTTTGGTCCGCGTAAACACATGGGACAGAAACATACGGACCAAGGCCATCTTGTCCATGAGGATCTAGCTGTTATATAGTACTTGAGAAATGAGCGATCTGAGCGCACTGGTGAAAAAAATAGATCGATGTCCGCTCGGCAAGACTTGGCCGGGCCCATAAAACGCTATGTGAGTCTCTGGAAACTCACCTCTCCCTAGGGATAACGTGAGATGGTGACCATGTGGATTGAACAACGCCACTTACACCTGCATCTCCCGCGGGAACATTGATGAATGTCAGATTCCCAACACCTGTCAATCATGTGTTCGGCTTGGGAGGTTGTAAAAGTCGGGAACGAAATACAGACCAGTGACTTGAACAAAATCTGGTGTTTGCACAAAATGTGCGCCTGTAATAGTGCCGTCGGGGATTAGGCGGGCACCAGTGCCATTCTAGGTGCCGTGAGCGAGCTGTCTGTTGATCATTCTACGAAAACAACTTACTTTGATGCACCACGCGACCTCGATTCGCTAAACAGATAAGCCATGAGTGTGATATCATTGCATGCAGATTAGAAGGTCTTGCCTCCGTGTTGCCAATGACAGAACCAGGACCGGGCTCTGGTGGACCCCAAACGCACCAATCCGTGACAGAGTTGACTGAACATAGTTGGTTTGGGATTCAAGAGACATTGACAGGGCACATTACTATACGCATTCTGGCAATTTGAGGTCTGATTTGCTTCAGTTCCACATTGGTTGGTGCCCGCTTGACCTGCTTCAGAGTGGTCAGGTGCATTGGACGGAAGGTAAGTTGCGCTGTATTGCGCGCCCGTGCCGAAGAAACAGAAGGAAGCAATGAAGAACAACGGTAACGGGGGACATTTATCAGGTCAAGTTCAGACAGTCCGATATTTGTCAGAACAATGGTTGAAAAGGGTCCGGATGTCCGTGTTTACATGCCTCGCCCCGGGAAGGTTAGTATTCCCATCAACCATGATAATTGTACGTTGCAGAGACTAGGCCTACATAGGCTCGGAATAGGCAGGAACAGTCCAGTAAGAATAATGGTGAACCATCTTGGATGTCGGTGTGCTCCGAGACGCCACCGGGCGTGCACTTCATGTTCGCACCACCGAGTCAGGTGCACTGGTGGCTGCGGACAACCTCCGAGTCGATTCCCACCACTGGCAAGCATCCAGCTGATTCTTCGCGTACGACGACTGTGATTTCAAACTGATGACTATCTTGAGCCTGCAATTTCGCGACGTCCAAATGCTGAGACGACCTACAGTACTCTGGTGAGCACCGTCGAGAGTAGCGTCGACCGTTGGATCCCATCGGCATCGTCATCGCCAGTATCTACGAGGAGATGGCTGCCTAGGGCTTTCGGAAAAGGGCGCGTCATCTCAGCACCTCGTCCGAGTCAGGCATGTGGCCAAGTCAGGCGACCGGAGCAAGTGTGTAGGTAAGCATCACAAACCGGGCCCGCAGTGACTGACATCCTAGTAGTATAAGTAAGTTGCGGGGTACGTGAGGGAGACGACATGATAGAGTCATTTTTAGAGTTGCACGGAGCTTAGAGGGATGGGCGGATCTTAGACGTGTCTGAGACGCACTGATACTGATACATATGTTTGGCCCAGGTCTGGTCATTTACGTTGCGTCCCTAATTCATGGTATCGATCTTCCCACTTGCCTTACATAAAGGCTCTCCTTCGTCATTTCCGCCGTTTTACGCACCCCTCTCACCATGTCCAGCTTTCTCGAGCTAGTCTCTCAGAATATCAACTGCTCGACGCTTGCTGTCGCCATTCCCACCGCATTTGTCTTAGTACACGTCATTCCGTACTTCTATGATCCTCATAGCATCCGTCGTTATCCTGGCCCTTTCATTGCCAAGTTCTCGGATATCTGGCTAGGCCTGGTCGCAAAAAATGGTCATCGCTCTGAAGTCGTGCACAGAATGCATCAAAAGCATGGTACGTTGTGCACGCGGTTGTTTCCTACTAACTCTTCACTCGTTGACGTCTTTTGACATGTAGGTCCCTTCGTCCGTTTGGCCCCTAACCATGTCTCTATTGCTGACCCAGAGGCACTCGCTCTAATTTATGCGCACGGAAACGGGGCACTGAAATCCGAATTTTATGACGCATTCGTCTCAATTCGAAGAGGAGTTTTCAATACACGTGATCGTAATGAGCATACACGAAAGCGCAAGATCGTCTCTCATATCTTCTCCCAGAAGAGTGTCCTCGAATTTGAGCCTCAGATCAGATCCTATGTTGGTACATTCATCAAGCAATGGGATCGTTTGTGCGATGGTGCTCTTAAGGGGATGTCTGGCAATGAAGGGGAAGGCTGGAAAGGGGAGGACGGTCGTCTCTGGCTCGATTGCTTGCCCTGTACGCAGAATAGTCTCCTTGTCTTCACCCCGTCTCTGATAAGGAGTTTTGTTGTTAAGGGACAAACTATCTGGCGTTTGACATTGTTGGTGACCTTGCGTTTGGAGCACCATTCGGTATGCTGGAAGCTGCCAAAGATATAGCTCTCGTCCCGAAAAACCAGGAAGACGTCATGAAATCATATGGTACGGGCAAAGTCTCTGAGGTCATCGAGATCCCTGCTGTCAAAATTCTGAACGGACGAGGAGAGTATTCCATGTCGATGGGTGTACTCCCAGCGTGGTGGCGTCCCTTTGTCCGTAAACTTCCGTGGTACAAGAAGGGACAAGCAGATGTCAAGGCGCTTGCCGGTATTGCAATCATGGCGGTTGCAAAGCGTCTTGCTACACCAACTGACCGAGTTGATCTGTTGAGCAAGTTGCAGGAAGGTAGGGATAGCGAGGGTAAACCTATGGGAAGTGAAGAATTAACAGCCGAAGCTTTAACCCTTCTAATCGCAGGCTCGGATACCACATCAAAGTATGTTCACTTTTCTACCGCGATACATATCCTTCTGATTAACTTGGACTGGCAACAGTTCTACCTGTGCTATTATTTATCACCTCGCGCTTAACCATCATGTCCAGGAAAGGCTTCACAAAGAATTGGATGAACAGCTGGGATCAGAGGACGAGACTGTCGCCACTAGTAATCAAGTCAAACGCTTGCCTTATCTCGATGCCTGCATCAACGAAGGTCTCCGCCTACATTCCACATCGTCTCTTGGTCTCCCACGTATTGTGCCGGAGGGCGGAATAACGATACTTGGGCAGTTCTTCCCGGAGGGCACCGTTGTCAGCGTTCCTAGTTATACCATCCATCGCGATCCCTCCATCTGGGGCGAAGATATCGAAGAATATCGCCCAGAACGTTGGTTCGAACGAGACCCCGCTGACATACAGAAGACGTTCAATCCTTTCTCTGTAGGACCCAGGTTTGTCCGACATGTGCTCTCGCTAGTGATTGTTGCTCACATCTCGGCTGTTAGAGGTTGTGTTGGTCGTAACTTGGCATTCCTGGAGCTACAGATCATTATTGCTTCTATCCTTCGCAGATACGACATCGTGCTTGAGAATCCTGATGACCCAGTACGTGCCATTCCCTAAAGTTACAAGCAGGGATCTCATCTATCATCATTTTCAGCTTCAAACACGTGAAGGTTTCCTTAGAAAGCCTCTGGGATGCAGAGTTGGAGTTAAGCGGCGCGAAATTCTGTAGTCTAGGATTCGTCATTGTATTTTATGTATATTATTACCAGCCTCAACGGCACAGACTGATATGAATCATCCTCCGTAATCTCATATGGCATGTCTGTTTCTCAATGGCATCTCAAACTGTACAACCAAGCCCCAGCGCCTTGAACTCACAAAACTTCTCTCCCGCCACATCATCGCTCTTCTAGCAATAGGAATTTTGAGTACTTCGATAGTGGTTGTATTAGTAGGTTGGAGGCGTGTACAGAATCAGCAACTCAGAAGCATCACGGCAGAAACAAGAGTAGTCGAGGAAGTCCCAAAACTATGGGAGTTATGGAGTAATACTAAGATGGGGGCAGACTCCGAGTCGGAGTCAAGGTACGTATTGCGCTATGCAGCCTGTTGCTGCCACGGTTATCTCCGAATATCATTGCGACCCTCCTGTTTCAGTGACCCAGTAGTGACCCTGCCCCTTATCGATTAGGACAATCTTTGCTGGACTCGGATCTAGTGCCGTCCAATCCAAGTGACACTACAGGTTGTCCTTGCTATTGCAATGCCCTCCCAGCACTCGACCTATCATAGAACAAGCTACGCACGCGACAACGACGGAGGGCATTCTGAATCTGGTCGACTGTATCATACCCTTGGATGTGCATGGTATGATCACTGGAACACTGGTCAAGTTATAACTTGAATAGTTGTCTGAACGTGATAACGTCACATTTGAACCCATCACTGAAAGAGAAGCGTGGAAAACTTACCACTATCGTGGGCACCTCAGGGTTAATATGCAACTGTTTTCGTGTACTACGGACACAGTCAATCCAGCGAACCATATATGCTGTAGAAGACAGTCCACCCTCAAGACTCCCTGACCCCGGATGCGTAGAGGGTCAATAGACACGCGCCAACGAGAGTCAAACACCCTGTTAACGCGGTCTCGCTGCTTCTTGCATAGGCTGTCCCACTCATCCTTCCTGATTTGGAGTTGCAGACAGCTGTGGATAGCTTGTAATACGTCACGGATCGTGACGCCTTGTGGGTTGGAGGCCTGTATGGGCCATTCTGCAGGGAATATGCCGCACGTTATCTGAAGTGAGGGAACGGGAGGCGAGGTAGCATAATGAGATAATTCTTCGGGCGAAAGAAGGGTGTTAGAGTCTGACACATGTCGGACGGAGAAAGACGGCGTGTCGTGCATATCCCACAGAAGAGAACAACAGTGACTACCCACGATATTATGCTGCGAGTAGCACAATAGCGGGTGAAGTATCACTGGCAGTAGCGAGGACATTTTTGAAAAAATCCTGAACATCATCGGCTGCTCGCATTATAAACTTACGTCTACCACAGCTGCTAACAGCCACCGATACGATAGAGCTCGGGGGCGCATTACCACATGGGGAGACGTAACTTGAAGCTTACACGGCACGAGGCCCCGCATGGGGGCACTGCCTCAGTGCCTCGGCGGTGTCCATACAACATTGTTACTCCAGGATGAAAAACGTGATTTCGTGACGTCGTTGTCGCTATAAACTTCCAATGAAAGTATAATAGTGACACTGCCTCGGGATCCGAGTCGTCGAATTCAGAAACAAAAATTATGTTTCTTAGGGTCAAAATGACTGAGAGTGACGCATAAGACAAGTGATCGATACCGTTGTAGTTGATTCGGCTGTTCTTGATTATTGGTTCATCGGAGTCACCCAGAATCACCCGGGCGGTTGTGGGCTCCCGGCTGTTCATTCAATGACGCCAGCACATTAGTCCCGAGTGATGTTCCTGTATCATCATCAACTTCTTGCTTGAAATTTGAATGTTTGACCTTGGCGAAAGAACTTGATGGAAAGGTGTTAGTGCCAGCACCGTATCTGTCAGATCGGTGGCCCAGACTCGGATAGGCTCATAGTACGCCCCGAGTTCCTTCGCGAACAAACTCAGCGGCCAGGTTGGTTGAACTTGAAGGGACACCCTGAAGTTCAAAGCAACATCTACTAGTAATCGCACATAAGCAGTGAAATATATTGTGACCCTGACTAGTTGCCACAAACGTCGCGACCGGGCGGGACTGACGTGTGCAGCACACATCAAGTTTATGTTACATATACTATATGCGCAGAAGCGCATTGGGGGTCTGCTGCTCATTGCTCAGTAGCTATAGAGCTTCAAACGGTCACCCCCAGTGGCATAACGTAAAACCACAACAGCTTATATGGATGATGAACATGATGAGGCCTGACTCGGACGTCACGGCATCCAACTAGCAATGAAAGTTCTACCGACATAAGTGCCCTTGCTATGAGGTGGTTATTTTTACTGTACGGGTATAATCCAGCAAATGTAGTAGTAGAAATCCAAGTAAGGTGTAGATTATCCAATGTTCAATAACTGTTCCTTGATACCATGCGAACCGATGCAAAGTATAAAAACTTCCCTGTATGTGTTGTCAAGTTCGTAGATGTCCGTGCAAACAGGATAGAAAGCTTGTCAAAACGATCTTCGCCGCCCATGTGAAGATCCGCCTTACACCGCCAGGAGAGGTCCAAACATGAACAGGAATGTATTGAGTCCCATGATTGCAGTGATATACCCCCACTCGGCCCCGAACGTCAAAAAACCAGAGGTGGCGGAGGACGAGGACGTTGGCCTTGGCAAGGACGATGACGAGGAAGAGGCACTGCCCTACCAAGGGCGTTTGAGGTTATGATGACAGTTGGCAACCGTAACATGGTATTGAAACACTTACAGAATTTGAGGACCCCGGCCGGGACGTCGCTGTTGATGATGTCACCGTGGATGTCGTCGTTAGCCCAGATACACTTGTCCCAGATATTGAGAACCCATTGCCGATTGTAGTGAATGTCGTGCAGGATGAGGAAGATGGCGCTGGGTGAGCGGCTGGCGTCGCTGGTTGGCCTTGAAAGAACGTCGACCCTCCATAGACGCCCATTGGCTAGAGAGGAGCCGAGCTTCACAACAGGCTATAAGTGGAAATACAAGAAACCTACTTCGCCGCTGTCTGCCTTGCAGTTCTCAAAGACACCAGGGTTGTAATTAGCTGGCATGTTCCAGTCACAACCCATCACATCGTAGATATGCTATATTAATAGAAACAATGATGACCATTAGCGGACAGATGAGTCTACTAGAGGTTATCGACGCGTACCTGGCAGTACGTGGGAGCCATCTTGCCTGGTTTGCAAGCTCTGATGCAGAATTGACTATCAGAAAGAAAATTCTATCGAAAAGAGATGATAAGTTAATGATGCGTTGTTAGTGTAGGACACACATACCGTCCACTCGTGAAGCTGCTCTAGCTGTCCGAAAGCATTGGAAAAGACGAGACCGCCAATAGGATTGCCTATCGTTTATAATGAGGACGAGTATGATGTCAAATGCTGATATACATGCCGTTTCCATCGGCACCATGTGGATCAAGCTATGTTCAGAAAGTAGACAATCGAGAGGAAAGGGTCAGATAATCTCATCGTAGAGCCTTGACAGAACAAACAAGGTACATACCTCCCCCTGAATCAAAGGAACGACGTCAGTAATTGGTGTTAAAATCCGTGCAGCCAACTTACACCACCGTCCCTAGGTGGAACATTTATGAGTGTAAGGTCTCCAACACCTAGAAGACATCAATATTGCGCGAAAAAAATGACCGCTTGTTATCCGGCACCTGTGACTTGAACAAAATCCGGTGTCTCGATGAAATGCGCGCCTTTGATAGCACCATTGGGTATTAAACGTGTGCCCGTGCCGTCCTGTCAACCGCGCCTGTTACAACAACAAAAACAGGATAAAGATGGATAGAAACCTTGATACACCAGGCGATAGCGATGCGCTGTATGAGTACTGGGTATGAGTGGCGAGAAGGCCAAGGAGGGTGACACGACTCGCCTCGATGTTTCCGATCGATGAGCCTGGTCCTGGATCGGGAGGACCGAAGATACACCAGTCTTCTACGGAGTTCACTGCAGACTAAGATAAGTCCGGAGCCAAGAAAGCTGTCCTGGAGCCTGACCGTATACATTCTGGCATTCGGACGTCTGGTTAACCGCTATTCCACACTGATTGGTGCCTGTCTGGCCTTGTTGAGACTGTTTCGGAGCGTTCGAAGGAAGGTAGGTCGCGCTGTACGACTGAGCATTGGCGCCTAGACAGAGTGCCTTGAAAAGCAATAGTGTCACAGAAGAGAGCTGCATTAGGGGAGGAATTGAAGAGGCAGGATACAAGATGGGGGCGAAGGACAGGCCGCAACCGAATAGAAACCTGGACGACTTCAAGGCACAAGTTACTAAAAGAACCCCGACTACGAAAAGGAGATATTAAGCGACCTGGACTTTAGAAGAGCTATCATCGGCCACAACATACCGGCTGGCGTCGGCTGACAAGCGCTCGCTGATCATTTGAAGTTAACTTGGTGATCCTCCTGTGTAGCTAAAGAGATTAAAAGCCTGTTCGTCAGAAGATTGCATTGTGCTTTTTGCATGCCACTGGCCAGATACAAAAGCCAACTTTTGAGTCGACCCAAAGTCGCAGCCTCGCAGGTTGCACTCAGGACTCGGAGGAAGTGGCAACTATCAGACATGTGACCCACACAAGTTCCTGTCAGTCAAGTGTCACTGACAGCCCTGAATGCCCATATGATGGACCCTCAGGTTTATAATAACAAATAAGAGATGGATGCGCTTCAACTTTGAACGTCAAGACGCCAACCCTACTGCCAACCATATCCCTGTGGTGTGGAATTCAATATAATGCCACTTGCGCTCACCTTGTCATTTGATTATGCCACCATTGCATGAGCTTTCAACTTGCCACCTTCATGTGCTGCCGTCCTGATAGGAAGTGATCCGAGTCGTTGCTAATCCGAGATGCTCCGGACCATCCGGTTGGGCCATATGTATTGGGATCGACCTTGTTACCTAAGGTGGTCTGGCGGTGCGGGTAGAGCAAGTTGTTCATACACCGACTGAATCAGGACGATGTATTCAGCTAAAAGAAGTTCTTCGGGCGTGGATGACAGCGTACATAGTACAGCCTACGGCCCTGGCCCCTGGCTAACTAAGTTAGACTTGATTGTTCGCTACCCATTTTGCGTGAGCCACGGCTACAGTAAAAAGATAATATGTACGTTTATGCATATGTACCAAATGGGTACTTAGCGTCTGGAAACGTTTCAAATCGCTTTTGCCGAACTGATGATATGCGAGAGCGAGAGCTCCCTGAGACCCCCGGAAAATACTTCGCACAAGGTACCACTGGCGTACCCAAATCCATCAGAATCATGATCGGCACGCTCCGCTCATCTAACATCAATTCATACTCCAACCTGGTACCGTACCGTACAGTAAGGTTGAATATATTCTAGGTTTCCAAATCAGTCATCCAATGATCATCTATCCACAGATGGATGTTTCTTTGTAAATCACGACTAGCCCCCGAGGCCACCCGAAGTGATACATTCGAGTCTGTTCTCCACCAACATTGAGAATAATCCAGTATCATATCGATAACTCAGTGAAAGTGGGACTCTGACATCCTCTTCAGAGAAACTTGACTATCACTGCTCCCCGCCACCAACCTGCCACTACACGTGCCAGTGCATACTCCATATATTGACTATTTGAGGCCTGAGGATGCTGTTTTTTATACGGCGCCCATGAGCCTATCATGTACGTGCTTGCAACCACGTACGAGCGTAGTCTCCGAATCCAAGCAGTGCAAGCTGCTGCGTGTCACCAAACTAACTCTGTTCCGGCGGTTCCAACGGCTGGGTCTGGGGGGAAAAACGTCGTAACGTCGAATGTCCGTTTCAAAATTCCGAAGCAGCAACTAGCCTTTCCAGATCGGGTCTAGAGGTTACTTACAGGAAGACGAGTACTCTCGAATCTACAGACTAAGTACAGATAATCATCAACAGATACTCTTCAGGAATCTCGCATGTGCCATTGAATGTATATGTCGCAGCTTGGTAGTCTCATCAACCAACGTAGACTGTACCTGTGACTGCACAACGGCAACATGAATCACCTTGTCGAATTTCAAAGCGAGGAAAACACCCACCAAAGCCAAAGGCCGCATCTTGTCGACTTGCGCCACAAGCCCCGCAATCATCACCGAAAGAGCCGCTGGATGTCGTGGATCCCAGGTATTTCTTAACACGTCCGGCAGGATTCCAATAAGTTTAGGAATGCTCCGAGCCAGCTCATCTATTTCGGTGCTCTGTGATGCGTCGGAAACACCGTCGTCCGTTTGCTCTTGTACAAGCACTGGTAGGCGGGTCATGATGTGGACATAATCTAGAAAAGCCTGGCATCACAGAAAGAACGATCAGAAGTGATCGAATGAGTAGATTAGAGACTGACCTTGCCGCGGACATGCCAGCTCGCCACAGGCTGCTCAGAGAACTTGCTGAATAACTCTTTGAGAAGCTCGAGGTCCTTCCGAATCACAGCGTCCGGCGCTAGCTCTAGCACCGCGAGGTCGTGTGCAGGATTATACAACCCAGCAGAGAGGAACAGCTCGTAGGCTTCGAAGATTTTTCCTTTATCGAGGGCATGCACCGCCTAGTGACACACGTGGTTCATCGTAAATAAAGCAGAACTGAGAAACATTATACCTTAGCCTCATTGACCCATGCCATGGGGATCTTTAAGCTCCCTACTATGCCCCTCGTCATCCATTCGTCCAACTGTGGCGCGGAGCGCTCTAAAAGATCTTTTATGGCCTTCTCTCTCCTGCGAATACATCACAAGCTGTCAGAAATACACATGGAGGAGACTATAGCCAGATATAATAGCACCTACCCTGCGGATCCTTCTATATGCAAAAGCACAAATATGGCCTCCTGGATCATTCCCAGGCTCTCAAGCTGCAATGCATAACTGCTCGCGAGGAGATCGGCGCTTGGACTGTGGCCTTCCGCACTATCGTCCTCATCAGAGTCGTCCATTCGCCCACGGCTGCGGCCTTCCGGCTCCCCACGGTCAGCAAAGTCCCGCACACCCAAGCAGCGAGATAAAATAATGTATAAATGCCATGCAAGACTGTAGTCGATCGGAGATGGAACGAACGACAGGGGAGTCAAAATCTGGGATAGTGAGCATACGGGTTCGGCGTGCAGTCGAATCAACGAAAATAACCCGTCAGGTGATGGGAGGGGGGATGGCAGCTTCCACCGTGAAGACGAGTATGGGTGGGAAGACGACAGCTGCTCGACATACCAAGGCACTGTTCGTGTGACTTGGCGTTGCAAACCGTCCTTCACGAGCTGGTCATAAGTGTGAAAGACCTGGGCAATGGAAGGGTCTACTGGCTCTGAGAACCATAGGTGAAGCCCGAAGATGCGTTTCCAGTCGAGCCCCTTCGCTACATCCACATCGGAACGCTTCTCCAGCCCGCTGCCTTTCGATCCCTCCACGACTCCATCCACAATTCCTGCCAGCAACGTATATACCTTCCTCACGCCTTCGTCAATGTGCACATCTATTTTCTCATCTTTCCAAATCTGCAGTTGTTCCTTCAGATCCTCTCGGAAATCAAAGTCGCCTCCCGCCTGCGAGATTAGGGTAGCGAGTTTTAAATGCCCGCCGTCTATGGCAGCAGCCGCGGCCTTTTCGATTTGATTGCCGGTGAGATACGTGAATGCGATCGTAGCGGTGCTAGCCGAAGGGTTGGAGCGAAGATCAGCATCGAGAGCAGGAGCAACAGCATCCTCAAGCCACACCGAGAGTGCGGCTCTTCGCCGAATGGCACTGACGCGATTTCGGATGTCGACCACAACAGAGTCTGAGAGGCCGAGGTGAATTTCGTCAAAGAGGGCTTGGCCAAGTCGAAAGAGAGAGGCTTCGTATGATCTGTCGGTTTTCGGGAATAACGATGCAAATGATGAAAAATTGAGTGAAGGGGCGGGGGTGGCAAAGGGGATCCCGTCATCATCTGCGTCGATGGGAGAGTTGGTAAGGTGATGTTGTAATAGTTTAGAAGTAATAGAGGAGGCTTCGGCAGTATTTGCAAAGAAAGAGATCACCGTTTTAGTAATGGTAGATGAGTTCGCGGGAGTTTTACTGGATACGGATTTAGCTAAATTGGAAGGCCACATAAAGCTGGCTTACGGAGTGGATAATGGCCCGCAGAGGGAACCTAGGTGAACCAGTGTACCACCTGGACCCCAACCTACACGAAAAGAGCGACCGAAGGCTAAACCCGCATCAACCAGGTATCCCTCCTTTCCATTCACCACAGAAGCTGAGCTTTCAACGCGTGCATACTTTCTTGTTGGACGATAGGGTGCGGGGTCAATATCATGTGCAAATGAGGCGCGCTGCAGATATCATCAGATATGTCACTAGAAGACTGGCATTCTCGATGCTCGAATGAATACGCAAAACTAAACATACCTCCCTAGAATCCACCCGAAGCCCATCTCCGTCCGAGTCACGACTGTGTTTTCGATTCAATGGCTGTAGGGGTATCCGTAAATTTGATCGAGTAGGTTGATTCATGGCTTTGAGTGCAGCAGCCTCCTCCGGCATGCGGAACAAAGATGTCTGCATGACATGCATTTTCTGGGGGTCAACTCCAACATGTTGCGCCCAGGGTATTATTGTGGGGTCCTTGAGAGCAGTTCTAGATGGTGGGGGTGTGGATGAAGATGATGACGATGCAGACGAGACGCGGAGTGCTGGTCGCCGATCATTGTTCATTTCATTTGCATATTGAATCTCTCCATCCTCGTCCTCAACAAGGGCGCTCCGTTTGGGTTTTTGCCTGCGTCGTATTCGAGAGGATACGAGTTCGTCTTTGTGCATGTCAGAAGAACTTGAACTGGAGGATTCTTGTTCGCTTTCACTCCCATCCTCATCGGAAAGGTGTTGGGGTCGCTTCTCTGGCTCAGACGCGCTACCATCGTCGCTGGTGTCGCTAGCGTAGGCGCGAAATCTTGCCATAAATGCTCCAGATAGTCGGAAATGAAGCAAAAACCGGCTTGACAGTACAGATGCTCGCTTTGGAAAACAAACAAGAGCAAACAACGCTTTTTACCAAAATCCATGGGTTGTCCATGGGCATATTTCCAATACAGATACAAGTTATACAACAGACTTCTGATTTATCAAACAACGCCCCGCCTGAGAAACTCTCATGTACGTCGCAAGGCCCAAAACAAAACAGACACAAATTCATCCATAGATCTTGAGCCATTGGAAATCAAAGTATGCGTTAGCGAAGGCGGAGGGATTGCTGTTGACGTAATCTTCAAAGAAACCAGGCGTTATTCCTTAAACTAGAGAATCATCATCGAAGACTTACCGATACAGGTAGAGGGACATCCAGAAGAACTATAAACACTGCCCGCCCAATCACCACCTAGGTTTTTTTTTTAAAAGCATAAAACATATCAATAGGGGAAATCCGAATGCAAGTGGCGCACGACGAACAGAATGTGACTGGGGATGTTGCAGATCAGCATACGATATTAGCACGTAGTAAATCATTTATAAACTCACGGTTGATAATGATATTGTGCGGTCCAAATTTGCTTCCAATCGGGCATGAAGTACTAGGGAAATAAGCAGCAGGTGTGCCCTTCAAGAAACGGTCCTCAGAAAACAGCTACCAAAACAAAAGAGTAGTATGCACCCAATCATCAGTATTGATGTTGGTTGCGCCGCTCGTAACGTCGGAAGGTATGCCCCCAGCCGCTCGCGACCAGAACCACACCTTGATGAACGAGTTTGTTCGCTCCATAGCAAACCTATATACAAATCATGAGCAGGTGAGCAAACCTCTCATGATCAACCCACCATCCACCTCCGTTGTTGTTCAGTGAAGGACCATAACTTCTCCCGTCATTCATCCTCACTCCGCAACCGGCATTGTTCGTCGCGGCTGTGTCGCAATTATTTCCAGCCGGCGTTCTGCAGGGCAGACATTACTCAAACGCTCATAACAGGAAGATGGACACAAACCCCGTCTCTGCACGCGAGGCCGGCATCGTGCAACCTTGATCATCAAGTTATTTTTGATCATTGATGGACAAAGTTCGTACTTACCGGAGTTCGTGTGCAAAGTTGACTGATTGGGTCCTTGGTCATTCACACCTTCCAAAATATCTATCTCACCCTAAATTGTATAGGTCAAATTCCGTAACGAAGGGCAGGGCCGTGCATGTGGCGTCGGGTCTTACCTCGTTGGGCCAGTTGGCACCAACTGTCCAGAGTGCAGGCCAAGTGCTGTGCATCCATGTCAACATAAGCGTTTACACCCGTTCGAGATGTCACAGACCCGCAACCTTGAGGCATATGCAGAAGATTGAAACTGTGGACAAAAGTCGATCACTCCGACTACAGAATTCAAGCAGAAGAACACTGACACTGTGACAAAAGTTGTGTACTGCTTGTTCGATTGCAAGCGTACAGAGTCCCTTCCAGGGCCACTGGCGCTGAGCGTCTTGTGGAAATCCGCCCGGACGATGAAGTGGTCCCCAGAAGAGAATGTCAAGTTCTCTCTAGCAGCCGTCCCAGCGTCAACATAATTCCTACAGATCCCGTTTAGTTCACATATTATGGATACTATTTGCCGGAGCCTTACACCCGTCCGTGAGTAGGATCAGGGGTGGCTTGGAAGGAAAAGGCATTGAGAAAGCCGCTGCCGACATGGCTGTCCTGTACCGTATATGAAGCAGCTAGAACACTGCCAGAGAAAAGAATAAGAGGTGCAGCCCTCTGAGAGAAGCAAATCATGATGTTCAGCTCTCAAAAGAAGTTCTCCGAAGGTCCCAGACGGGGGACGCTTTCTTTAATAGAGGTCTGCTGTGCCACTCCACGGATTTTTCATATGCCACGGTATGTCTCCTGAGGGATACCATACGATCCACATATCATTATGACCGAGCGTACTGTTTAAGCTTTGGTGGTTCCATGAGGGATGTACGGATCATATGAGGGATCATGATGATTATTCCAATAATTCCAAGGCAGAGCTGGCAGTTTACGGAAAATCCTAGGTTTCCTGCATCGTAAGCAAGTCGTGTCTAGTGATCTACCCAGATGGCGAAAAGCGGACGCGCTAAAATATTGTCTAAGTTGGGAATAGATGCGGCAAACGTGACAGTTTCGGACCGAATCTGGTATTTTCAAACTATACCATGTGAGGCTAATATCGTGTGCACATGAGGAGACCATCGCGTAGTCGGCAAAGAATCTGTTGAGCCCCACGAGGTTGGAGAACCAAGAAGAAAAGATCACTCAGGCAATTCACACCAGGTCGGTCTGAAATCGTCCCGGGACCCACCGCATTGTCATGTGTTTCATAACCTGACCATTGATTCTTTACAAGTCCCAGTAGGTTGTTGATGTAGGCGTAGTATATCGCATGCTTAGTGCGGCGCGGGACGTTGGCAGTACGAAATAAGCCGGGCAATACGCAGAGGTCGAGTCTGCATACACTAGGATGCTTGCATGTCACGGTCTCCTTGCCTCGCGCCTCGTCCCGCTTTGCAACAATCATACGAAAGTGTCTATGCCATCGCAGACCGGAGGTCATGCGGGTACTACCACGAAAGACGCAAGTTGAGCGGTGAAGATCGGTGCGGGATTGATTATGGAGATGATGCAACGTACGCGTGAAGTTCGAGAGAGTTCAAGTTTGGTTTACAAGGTGGATTTCATGTTAACTCCGCTTAGTAATAGTACCGATAATTTACCGGCATTGCCGGTGCCGTTGATGCCGCAACACCATCATCATTGATCCGACT
This sequence comes from Tricholoma flavovirens, assembly GCA_003313805.1. Lineage (NCBI taxonomy): Eukaryota > Fungi > Basidiomycota > Agaricomycetes > Agaricales > Tricholomataceae > Tricholoma > Tricholoma flavovirens. The sequence continues at coordinate 17,881 of QLOK01011630.1, forward strand.
CGGAGTCATTGCTTTCCATCAAGCGCTGGCAGCAGTGGAACGATTGCCAAGATGACAATAAGTAGGCAGTCTCGTGGATGCTCACATACAACGCAGCGCCACGCTCACTGAGAATAAATCAGGATGGGCGTCACTGCTGATTCCATGAACTCTCTTCTACGTACGTGCGGCAAAAACGACACAGAACTCATGCGTCACTTGTGCACGATTAACATTTGACCATTATGTGCATCTACAACATCTTGGAGGCGTTCAGTATTGTGCCGATGTTCACTTCAGCACCATACATATACCCCCCTCTCCTATGACCGACTGATGCACAGTATAGTCGAAGTACTTGGGATGGAAATTCAGCATATCCTACCTCTAGCTTCAATAGAATCGTGACCACTCTAATACTACCGCGCTGATAACTCTATCAGAACATTGAAGGGAAGACATGAAAAGGCCTGGCGTGTGTTGAATTTGAATTGACTTCACCATGTAGCACGAGTAACTACAATATTGACTCGAACTTTGGTATACACATTTACGCCCGAGAATACTTAGTGTCATCTGGTGAGCATTTCCAGCCCAATATATAATGATAAGGTATATGTCCTATACAATTGCTACGTTGACTAGGATGCTTGCTTGTTCTAGTGTTCAATGTCCACGGGCTCAACTACTGAATGCAAAGCCCAGCCTCCGCCCCATTACCCGACTTACCGAACGCGCTTCGTTACTTGGCATGAGCGGGCTCCGGTACAGTCACTTTTTCAGTTACCTTTTCAGTCACCACCTCCGACTCCTCCACCACTTGCCTTGTCCGTCCCCAAGAGAAGTTGTTCATGTTCCATAGTGCATATGACAGAACGAGGATGTTCAAAAACGCCCCAAGAAATACATAGATGAAGAGCCCCATCAGATATTGCACGCGACCCCGGAACCCCCGCGGTTGCCAGGCGGCAATGAGGACGTAGTAGAGTATAGGCAGGATCATGACAGATGAGAAGGCGAGGATGACCCAGACTTTCCCAACTGCACCAACCTCATCAGCACAATCAAGGGAATGAAATCAGAGAACAACTTACCAGTATAAGCCTTGACAAGACCAGCAATGCTAGCAATGACGAAAGGGTTGAGGAACCACGTCATAACATTCGCTATGGCAAGAATGCGCTCAAACCAATTGACCCCAGGGGCAAACATAAGGAAGAAATCATTGACTGTCGCGCCCAACGTCCAGCGCCGCCGCTGAGAGAGGAAGACAGACCACGAGCGGGGCACATCGGTGTAAGCGAGTGCCTTCAGTGCCTGGCGAGTCCGGGATTTCGGACGTGCCGAGAGCATCAAGCACACGTGGTTGCGGTCCTCGCTCGCTGTGGCGCGGATCTGCTTGAGGATGTTGTCGGTGGGGCTGGGGTAGTAACCAAAGAGATCCAAAAGTACGTGATCGCCGCATGTGGCCTCACAGATCTTGAGGAGTTGGCAACAGCCGGGGAGGCAAGAGACTTTGTGTGTGGCGACGGATTGATGCAGACGGCGGAGACATTGCGAGATGGTATATTCGCAAGACTGGTATAAGATCCAGGGGGACCACTGTGCGGCACCAGTGGCGGCAACGGCGACATAGCCGCAGACGCCAACAGTGTGCTTGTAATGCGATTGCTTTAGGAGCTCAGAGATGCAGGTGGGTGCGAAAAAGGTGTCAGCATCCATGCCGATCAAAAGGTCGACGTTGGAGATGGCGGCGTCGACCGTGAGAAAGGACGACATGAGGTCAAAGAAGTGAGGAGAGAAAATCACGGCGGGCTGGGTAGAACGAATATTGAAATTGTAGAGAAAAGATCTGACGACGATCAAGCTGTCCCGTTTGCCTTGGTTTTGCTCTTTGATGATACAGAGGTACGGTATTCTTCCATAAGTGCCTTTTTGAATCACGACGTCCATTTCACTATGATCCCAGCCTGTGTATGCTGCCCGGATATATTCCCGCGAGCTTTTATTGGTAAGAATATCATCCAAGAGATAGTCGGCCGTTGTTTTTTCCATGCCAGGTCCGCGGACTCGACCATCACAGACGATCAAGATAACTTTCAGGTGCTGGTCTATGTCGACTTGAGCGACAAGGGAATCCAAGGAATGCACGCATTCCTCCTTGTTTTCGTTGTAACACGGCAGGATATACACCATAGTTTCTGGAGAGGTAGGAATGTCTTCCTCCTCTGGAACGACTCGGTGAAGCAGGGTATGAAATATCACAGAAAAGACCATGATGCAGTTGAGCGCAGCGGTGATGGTGATAAAAGGGATGAATATGTAGTAATATCTTGTCCACCACCACGTCGCAAAGATGAGGAATCCACTTAGGGACCCATTAGCGAAGAGATCACCGAAGTGAAAGAGGGGCTTACTTTACTGCAACCAAGGCGCCTATGAACAACCATTTCGATATGAAGATCTTTCTTTTGCCGGCTTTAATTAACTCGGGCGTGCGATGTACTGGGCTCGCGACTGCGCGCCGTTGCGTTGGTATGAGACCAGACGAGGTGGACATAGCAACTTCAGTCTGTGAAGGACTCGATTCCAGGGATCCATCTTGTGAAACGCTATGAGCGGCGGACGATGTAGGGGCATTCAGGTAATGGGGCCGAGGGGGTATAATATTTTGGTCAAAGAATGGATCAGATGCAATGGATGATGCAGAAGATTGGCGATAACTGGAAGCGGAATCCATTGTGGTGTGATAGGTAGGTGTTGGGTTGATAGTTATATAATAAGCGGGCTACTTGGCGATGTCAGAGGACTCCTAATTGTCAATGATAGGGTCGCAGTGGCTAACAACTGAAGGTAGGGTGATTTGACTCCTAAATGACGAGGGACTCCCAAATCACGCATGGAGAACCAGGATGGGATTGCAAGAAGGCTACGAGTCCTAAAGATACTCGAGAATGAGTGACGTATGAGAGCTTGGCAGACTCCTAAACATATTAAAATGGATGACATCGCGCACTGGGAAGATGACAAGGGGCCCCTAAACGACTTGATGAATTATTGAGGTTGGCACCCTGGCCGACCTCCACCCAAACCCCCAGATATCAACGCTCAACACATCTTTCTTCAGCACAGTAATAACTCACGTTCGTTCCGAACAACCTCGAGAACTTTCCCCACCCCACAAGACACTCGAAAATAATACCTTGGCATGAGTGAATCTAGACATGAACATGAGGCAATATCTAATACAGGAAAGTTTAACTTGCTAGTGGGTGGAGTTAAGCGTTGATATGTTGAGTGCAGGACAAGTGGATCAGAAGCGTGCTTGATGATAACCAGTATGTTAACGCGACTCCCATAATGTTACTCTGCGGTTGCTCGACCATCTATCCAACAATCGTCCTACACGCTCTGTCCCACGTTCTCGTCACAGTGAACTACAAAGAACGCCCGTCCCTATACATTGTCGTGTATTCGGCTAGGAGGCGTTTTTTTCGACTTGGACACATCCAGATATGGCAGGGCGAAGAGGCAATGAGGAGAGCCTGCCAATTAAAGGGACGACGAAGATGGCAGGGTCGCCCAATTTTTCGTCTACTTGCACCTAGTCCATTCCGACTAGACAGACTATTGAATTCGTGTCAGTTTGTTCGAGCCCAAAGCGACTTGTGTTTGGATTGCGTTCCCTTGCCATGTGAGTCACGATATTGATAACCAGATGACTTGGGTTAGGGTTAGGAGCACACTGATTAACACTTTCTAAGCCCCAAAACATCTCCAACCATCTTAAAATTGGCAGTCATATGTATTAAGAACATTCCTCCACTTTTTCCCTAATTTTTGGTTGAGGTCGAGATTCATAGTATTTACATTATGACTAGTGAATCACTGCATATTTCTGACATTTAGATACAAGGAGTGAACCAATCTTTCCCACTTTTTTTCTCAAAGCATAAATGTCTATTTCCCATAGAACAAGGGTAGTTGTACTGATCATACTGCAGTTTGTGGTTTTCTGGCTCACCATGACATTTTCGTGACAGAATTCAAACACTGACAAGTGTGCTATTTTTTGTCAGATCATCTGCCATCAAAAAGTGTTACTTTTGCATGACATGGTAGTGAAACACTACTAGGTACTTTTTGACATGGGAGCTTGTCATTGATTCATCCTCAGCTTTCATTGAGATAATAAGATTTTTTTGGAGGTCATGAAGCTTATTTTTTGAACCATGTATGCTGTCAGTGTAATTTTAATAGTGGATGTGGTATAATTTAGTGATCAGTAAATCATGGTAAAACACTCGGTAAGTGATAGTATACTACTCCATAACGACAATTGTTTGAAGGTCGGTGACTGGCGCTCGCGCCGCTACGATACATTTACATATCTTTGTGTGACACATGTGATATTAACCACAGAATGTATTCCCTGGACACCCGATCGCAGTGCCATATTCTACGGGGGGAAAGTTATATTAAGCACTAGAAGATCGACGGTGCAGATGTGATACGTACTGCCACCGTCAACACCAGCAACCGCCAACAGAGCTTGGAAGACACCGCCAAGACCCTCACCAGCAAGCATGCCCGCCTATCAGAAACGTCGATCAATATTGATATAGAATCGAGTCGAAGAAGAAAAGGTACTAACAGCGACAGCGAACATGTACATGTCGAAACTTGCAGGGTTCCGCCTACGCCAGAAGAAATTGTACGTTGCTCCGACCACCCTGTAAATCGTGGCGGTAGTGAGTTAGTCGTGGTGTATGTTGAAAACCATCACATGCTTACATGGCCAATGCGTAGAAAACTTGGGGTACTACGAAGGCAAGTCCGACTGCATTCTAAGAATATCATATAAATATACTCATGTAATTCCACAAAAACAAAGGTTACAAACCCAGTTGGGAACGTAGACCCAGTACTTCCTGGGGATCCATAGATGCTGTAAATAATGATCAGCTGGAATCCGCTGTTTAACACGTATATATTTACCTTTGCTACGACAGATACGACGCTGACAATACCTAGGGCGATAGCGGTATAACCTGATGACGGGGGTATGGCTATTATAACAATATTAGTATATGAACTATCTTCGAGGAAAATCTACGAACGAAGTTTCGGGCTGGAGACAGCAAGAGCGACAGCGCTCCAGGCAGCCACAGATGGAGCACCGTATGTGCAGACACCTTCATGGAAAGAAGGTTAGGATCCTACAATCACGATGTGTAGAATGAAAAGCTGACCATCAGCAGGGGGATAGCTACAAAGATTTGACAGAATATCAATGTCAGAACAACAAGAACTATGGTCTCACTTACAGGATACAGGGAGTTGCCTTCGTGAACAAAATGAATAATCCGGAAGTCAAGAAGACGGCAACAACGGCTCCACAAAGCTGAGCAACGAACTGATTCCGCGGTTTGGCTCTGAGAAGGTACCCCGTTTTCAAATCGCCGGTCATATCGGATGCCTGTGCCGCCGAGCCAGCGGCAACGACACCAGCCGACAAATTGAACATCTGGGCATTAGGCAGGGACATATGCGCGCCTTTTCCAATACCTCCAAAGATGAGTTGAGAAGCCTGCATATAAATTTAGTTAACCAGGTGACAATGCTTTGATGGTTAATTAATATACCTTTGCGACGGTGGAGACGGGATTGATATCAGTGGCTCCGGACGATTGGACACCAATGAACGAGAAGATGAATCCGAGGACAAGGGAAAGAATAGCCTCTCCGACGTTCATGTTGAATTGCGTGGCGAGGATGGCACAGCACATGACCGTACTCAGGAAAAGTCCAATGGACCACCAGGCAAAAGGAATACGGTCAGCAACAGGGGTCTAGAAAATGTCAATAAATCTCCGGGTGGCAAAAGTTGCAGCGACATTTCGCACCTCGTCCTCATCATCAGGATCATCTTCGGTTCGGTTGGAGAACCACGACTTGGGGTTGAGTTTGAAGCCATTTGGCCTGCCTCTCATGTCTTGAAATTGAACATATCAGAGGGCCGGCCCAATGAAAATTTGATTCAGACTTACTGATGTAGGCAGGGATCAGACTCATGACGACGTCAGCGAACGAGTACAGCAACATCATCAAGATGCCAGGCCATAGCAACCAGTATCGAGGCGATGGGGCGGTCACATATTTTTCAGGGTCTTTGAATGACATGCCCATGTAAGACATCAGTTCTGGGAAATTTGGGTCGATGGCGACACCGAATGCAAGATGATTTTTTACGAGCGAAGGGGCGACTGTGGTTTAAAGCAGGTGAATCGGTTTACTATAAGAGAATGTGGTAGACTCACTAATTCCCCAGGCTAGAACGGCACCGCCAACTGTGTAAGGTCTACGTCAGAGAGATACAGAAAAACGGGGAGCTGGCACTTACAGAAACTGTAACTGGCGTTTATACCACTTAGCATACCAGCACCAAAGAAGGCTGGAGTGACTGGGAGGAGTGTGAGAGATCAGTTGTGTAATCCTACCGACTGATAAATCTCAGCTTACATTCGATCCACCAGCCGTAATTGTCCAACGAGATGATACTGGTGAAACCAAGCTTGAACAGTGTCCAGCCAACGTGCCAATCGTATAACTGTGTCAAACATGTTCAACGAGATCATACTTTAGTGCAGTTAGAACACGTACGATTCCCGGTGCATAACCAGTCATGACCTTGAACACGAAAACAATGCAGAACATGTACAGAAGCGCCATTGCCTTCTTCTTGGCAGCAATTGCACCTGTCTTCCCATTGTGCAAGGAGCGAATCGTATATGCCTAATGATTTCAGTACATAAAAAAAAAGTGAGGATGAAGAGAAATAGAATAAGGCTCACGGTGGCGGCGGGGGTCGGGAATGTAAGCTTCTGGTATACGATATAATATTTACGCAAGGGGATGACAAAAAAGACACCGAAGAAACCAGCGCAAACTGTGATTGCAATCAACTTGCCAATGTCCTTCTGAGGGAGGTCTGAAAGCAGGTGGAGGCGGTACATCGCTGGAACTGCGCCGACGAAGAGGATCCCAAGACCACCAGCAGCTGGGAACCATTTAATTTTGTTCGTCTGTGTACGTGTGCGTGAACATACCAGTTGCCGCACTATTGACATTGACCACTGAGATGAGTAAGATAACAACCATCCAAAGATTTATTCACCTTTGCACTGTACAGTTTTCCTTCGGTCCAAAAGGACCACCCAAGAAGCGACCAAGTATTCCAGATTCGGGGAGTGCTTTGGAAAGTGGTTTAAGAATGGCGAATCCAAAAATAGCCTAATAGTGCTAACATTCAGGACCCGTTAAGACGAGGGCATGGTGTACGTACCCCGAACAATTGAGGACCGAACGTGAAACCAGTCTTTAAACCAAGATAGATATTCGAAGCACCCACTATGACAATTATAAAGCGGGTTCGAATATCCTAAGGTACTAGTCGAACGCACCAACTGCACCTAGAGCACATCCGACGAACACCGCTCTGGAAGAAAATGATGTAGTAGTATGCCCGGAAATAGAACTTGTTACTAACCTAAAGGTAAGCTGATGTGTCTCATGTATATCATCAAGCCGGATAGGGAAAGGCCTGCCACTACGAATGTGGTAACCGTCAGTCCTCTTGAACTATGTCAGCAGGGAAGATATGTCAACAAACACGTCTCTATCATCGTATAATTCCTGGGGCTCTTCCTCTGGTGGGTCAATAGCTTCATCGGATGATTCTTGCTGTTTTTCATTGGAGTATGCTCGATCCCAGCTTACAGTCGTCGGGTCACGATGAAAGGTGGGCTCAATGGCGGTAGACATGGCCACCTCCTGAGAGGAAGAACGTGTTAGAGCTAGCTGATCACAAGCAACTTGAAAGGTTTTTCTACTTGTTCGGCAGCCGATGACAGGACCTAAGACGGAAATGCTGATAAGGGAATAAGTGGATCAGAACGGCCTTCTGAACGAATGGGGACATCGATAAATAATTGGCCCGTGATAACTCGAGAAGCATATGGATCTGTGGAATGCAAATTGACAAAATGATAAGTGGAACCACGAGTCGCGCACCCAACGGGCACACTGGTGGCAGGCAGTTATCGTGACCGAAGGTCGACCGTGACAATCTTAACTCCGAATCAAACGCCTATCAACGCGCCGTGCCATGCCAGCCTCAGGCTGTACGGTAATCTCATTCTGTGAATATGCCAGTACCAGGCTGACACTACGGTACCATTGTGTGGCACGATGTGATCAATACCAGTGCTCTGCAGCTGAAGTACTCGATGTGTGCTTCCCACGTTCGCATGATGGAATCGCCATCAATCGACACTGCCCTTGATTTCAGCCTGATCTTCACCGCATCGCTTCATTCAAGGCCTTCCGCATATGGACTCAGTCTCGAAACCACTAATTATTCTCACTGGATAAATTTATGTGCTATGTATACGCTATGCCCGATATGCTTGGCATGAACGGTGTGCTGATTGAGGGTGCATGTGACTCTCTGAGATAGGAGACTTCAATCAGGTACCACGGCAACCACAATTCATTCCTGTGTCGCAATTTTTCTATACATACAATACATTGCAGACGCATGGCTCGGCGAAAAACGCCATCAAACCTGAGGCCCATCTCAGTTTCGGTTGTTCCCCTACCACGACCCACAGATCCAAATTATCCAAAAAATGTAAACATGTAAGACTCGGAACGTAACTGGAAAACTATACACAGCGCTATGTCCCGGCCATGCCTACAACGCCCACTTGATCACGTATCTTAGCGATCTGACTTGCTGTAAGCGAGCCTTTGCTCGCGCGAAGGAAATCCTCAAAAGCAGTGAGTATATCTGCCTCCGTGGTGAATTCAGATCTGCATCGAAACGTTAGGTACAGGTTTATCAATGGTATAGACAATGAAATTTGGGATCATCCATCACGACAAAAACGTGGCTGGAAGCGAGTAGGAAAACACGTACCTCAAAAACGCATACAAACGCTGCCAAAATTCGGGTTGTGCGACAGTGGCGCCGTATGATGATAATGATTCCGTTGATACCGAGCTCGGAATAGCGCTGCTGTCGAGCGTTAAAACAATATCCTTTTCTACATGACCAGACGTCTCGCTTGATGGAG